>JAFIRS010003217.1:0-148570 GCA_018342105.1 Gonioctena quinquepunctata | reverse complement strand
AAAAAGAACAGTCTTATTTCAAGTGATTGTGCTGGAGTAAGTATATCGACGAAAAGGCATTTTCAACAATAATACAGATCTGGAATAAGATTATAGGCATATAGTTCCAGTCGACCAGCACAAAATATAACAGATATACGCGATGGATTATCAAGTATTTAACTGGATCACTGAATAATGTTTCAGTCCAGTTAAATACTTGTGAAAATGTGGTGATTTTTGCTAAAAAATATCATTCTAAATTCCACGTAGGAATTCTCGAGAATTTTAGGTACCGCATGCGAATTCGGCCCTCGTAAAACATTCAAATTCGCTCGAATTCGAATTATTTTTATACCATTCGAGAGCTTGTAAAAAGTTAGAAAATTGAGCGTTTGAATCAATTACATACCTATTATGGGTAAAAAGTTATAAATAGTTGTGCCAGCTCAACAGTTAAGCTAGCACAACACCATTTTTTCGCTAACCACTTGAGTTAGAAAATTTTGGTTTGTGTTAGAAAATAGTTAATAAATAGTAATTAAATACTGGATGATCTTCAATTGATTGTGCCAAAACGGCTGTGTCAGTTTTATATACGTATAAAATACGATTTCATACTTCAACTGTTTAGTTTATCTTTATTATTCTTTCAAAATTCTGGGTTCACTTAAAAAAAAAAAATTTCTAAAAAACAACATCGATGTTTTTATTGCAACTTATACGAAGGAAACATCTTACGGAAACTTTTCTGCGAATAACCCTGTACACTAGAGTCCGATTTCATGACTGCTCAAATTTACTTTGGTGTGTTTCGTTAGGTGGTTGCGAGTGAATGAACAGTAGTGTTAGACAGGGGCGTATCGCCTTATTGACGATGCGCCACCTCCGATTGCCAAAGAGGGACTCGTGATGAACAAGAAGGAGTTGCGCATCCCCATCCCCGAGGTGCGGCTCGAGCCGCCTGAGGGGTCGAGCCGACTCCTCGTGCCGCCATCTCCTACGCCTTATCGAAGACACAGTTGGATTTGTAGGTGAGTTGAACTTTTTATTCACCATCAATCATTTCGAGGTCATTTCATCCCTTTCTCAATAAGGTCCACTATAAACGTCTCTGCTGATAACAGCGAGAAACTTTGCTGATTATGGATCCACTTTGCACTGGATTGAGTCGAGTTGGTGATGGTTTTCACTTATAAACAGGTCCAAATATATATTTTTTTCTTTTTCTTTTATTTAATTATAGAAAATCAGAAACATTTCAGTTGGGGCACTTGGGTATTTATATTTTCCAAACAATGAGAAAATAATTTGATGGAATTTCAAGTAAACTCACTATTTTCGAAACTTTAGCTAAATATTTTTTTTTTAAATAAGTTAAATTGTCGACGGATTGAGTATACCTCAAATAGAAGCCAATACATTGTACTGTATCGAACTATGTGAAAATAACGTCGGACATTCCGCAATGATTGCATCTGGGCCCTCTTTTTGTCTTTCCCGTTCGAACGATTCCCTTTATAGTCGAGTTGGTGAAGGTTTTCACTTATAAACCCTCTGAAACAGTTCCGATTATATATTTTTTTATTCTGCTTTTATTCAATTATTGGAAATAAAAATCAGTTGGGGCACTTTGGTATTTATATTTTCCAAACAATGAGAAAATAATTTGATGGAATTTCAAGTAAAACTCACTATTTTCGAAACTTAGCAAAAATAAATATTTTTTTTTTGTTAAATGAGTTAAAATTGTCGACGGATTGAGTCATACCTATCGAATAGAAGCCAATACATTGTACTGTATCGAACTATGTGAAAATAACGTCGGACATTCCGCAATGGGGGGGGGGGGGGGGGGGGGGGGGGGGGGGGGGGGGGGGGGGGGGGGGGGGGGGGGGGGGGGGGGGGGTTTTTTTTTTTTTTTTTTTTTTTTTTTTTTTTTTTTTTTTTTTTTTTTTTTTTTTTTTTTTTTTTTTTTTTTTTTTTTTTTTTTTTTTTTTTTTTTTTTTTTTTTTTTTTTTTTTTTTTTTTTTTTTTTTTTTTTTTTTTTTTTTTTTTTTTTTTTTATATATTTTTTTATTCTGCTTTTATTCAATTATTGGAAATAAAAATCAGTTGGGGCACTTTGGTATTTATATTTTCCAAACAATGAGAAAATAATTTGATGGAATTTCAAGTAAAACTTACTATTTTCGAAACTTTAGCTAAATAAATTTTTTTTGTTAAATACGTTAAAATTGTCGACGAATTGAGTCATACCTATCAAATAGAAGCCAATACATTGTACTGTATCGAACTATGTGAAAATAACGTCGGACATTCCGCAATGATTGCATCTGGGCCCTCTTTTTGTCTTCCCCGTTCGAACGTTTCCCCTTTATAGTCGAGTTGGTGAAGGTTTTCACTTATAAACCCTCTGAAACAGTTCCGATTATATATTTTTTTATTCTGCTTTTATTCAATTATTGGAAATAAAAATCAGTTGGGGCACTTTGGTATTTATATTTTCCAAACAATGAGAAAATAATTTGATGGAATTTCAAGTAAAACTTACTATTTTCGAAACTTTAGCTAAATAAATTTTTTTTGTTAAATACGTTAAAATTGTCGACGAATTGAGTCATACCTATCAAATAGAAGCCAATACATTGTACTGTATCGAACTATGTGAAAATAACGTCGGACATTCCGCAATGATTGCATCTGGGCCCTCTTTTTGTCTTCCCCGTTCGAACGATTCCCTTTATAGTCGAGTTGGTGAAGGTTTTCACTTATAAACCCTCTGAAACAGTTCCGATTATATATTTTTTTATTCTGCTTTTATTCAATTATTGGAAATAAAAATCAGTTGGGGCACTTTGGTATTTATATTTTCCAAACAATGAGAAAATAATTTGATGGAATTTCAAGTAAAACTTACTATTTTCGAAACTTTAGCTAAATAAATTTTTGTTAAATACGTTAAAATTGTCGACGAATTGAGTCATACCTATCAAATAGAAGCCAATACATTGTACTGTATCGAACTATGTGAAAATAACGTCGGACATTCCGCAATGATTGCATCTGGGCCCTCTTTTTGTCTTCCCGTTCGAACGATTCCTTTATAGTCGAGTTGGTGAAGGTTTTCACTTATAAACCCTCTGAAACAGTTCCGATTATATATTTTTTATTCTGCTTTTATTCAATTATTGGAAATAAAAATCAGTTGGGGCACTTTGGTATTTATATTTTCCAAACAATGAGAAAATAATTTGATGGAATTTCAAGTAAAACTCACTATTTTCGAAACTTCAGCTAAATATTTTTTTTTTGTTAAATGAGTTAAAATTGTCGACGGATTGAGTCATACCTATCGAATAGAAGCCAATACATTGTACTGTATCGAACTATGTGAAAATAACGTCGGACATTCCGCAATGATTGCATCTGGGCCCTCTTTTTGTCTTCCTCGTTCGAACGATTCCCTTTATAGTCGAGTTGGTGAAGGTTTTCACTTATAAACCCTCTGAAACAGTTCCGATTATATTTTTTTTTATTCTGCTTTTATTCAATTATTGGAAATAAAAATCAGTTGGGGCACTTTGGTATTTATATTTTCCAAACAATGAGAAAATAATTTGATGGAATTTCAAGTAAAACTTACTATTTTCGAAACTTTAGCTAAATAAATTTTTTTTGTTAAATACGTTAAAATTGTCGACGAATTGAGTCATACCTATCGAATAGAAGCCAATACATTGTACTGTATCGAACTATGTGAAAATAACGTCGGACATTCCGCAATGATTGCATCTGGGCCCTCTTTTTGTCTTCCCCGTTCAGAACGATTCCCTTTATAGTCGAGTTGGTGAAGGTTTTCACTTATAAACCCTCTGAAACAGTTCCGATTATATATTTTTTATTCTGCTTTATTCAATTTGGAAATAAAAATCAGTTGGGGCACTTTGGTATTTATATTTTCCAAACAATGAGAAAATAATTTGTTGGAATTTCAAGTAAAACTCACTATTTTCGAAACTTCAGCTAAATATTTTTTTTTTGTTAAATGAGTTAAAATTGTCGACGGATTGAGTCATACCTATCGAATAGAAGCCAATACATTGTACTGTATCGAACTATGTGAAAATAACGTCGGACATTCCGCAATGATTGCATCTGGGCCCTCTTTTGTCTTCCTCGTTCGAACGATTCCCTTTATAGTCGAGTTGGTGAAGGTTTTCACTTATAAACCCTCTGAAACAGTTCCGATTATATATTTTTTTATTCTGCTTTTATTCAATTATTGGAAATAAAAATCAGTTGGGGCACTTTGGTATTTATATTTTCCAAACAATGAGAAAATAATTTGATGGAATTTCAAGTAAAACTTACTATTTTCGAAACTTTAGCTAAATAAATTTTTTTTGTTAAATACGTTAAAATTGTCGACGAATTGAGTCATACCTATCGAATAGAAGCCAATACATTGTACTGTATCGAACTATGTGAAAATAACGTCGGACATTCCGCAATGATTGCATCTGGGCCCTCTTTTTGTCTTCCTCGTTCGAACGATTCCCTTTATAGTCGAGTTGGTGAAGGTTTTCACTTATAAACCCTCTGAAACAGTTCCGATTATATATTTTTTTATTCTGCTTTTATTCAATTATTGGAAATAAAAATCAGTTGGGGCACTTTGGTATTTATATTTTCCAAACAATGAGAAAATAATTTGATGGAATTTCAAGTAAAACTTACTATTTTCGAAACTTTAGCTAAATAAATTTTTTTTGTTAAATACGTTAAAATTGTCGACGAATTGAGTCATACCTATCAAATAGAAGCCAATACATTGTACTGTATCGAACTATGTGAAAATAACGTCGGACATTCCGCAATGATTGCATCTGGGCCCCTCTTTTTGTCTTCCTCGTTCGAACGATTCCCTTTATAGTCGAGTTGGTGAAGGTTTTCACTTATAAACCCTCTGAAACAATTCCAATTATATATTTTTTTATTTTTCTTTTATTTAATTATTGAAAATCAAAAACATTTCAGTTGGGGCACTTGGGTATTTATATTTTCCAAACAATGGGAAAATAATTTGATGGAATTTCAAGTAGAACTCATATTTTCAAAACTTTAGCTAAATAATATTTTTTTGTTAAAAAAGTTAAAATTGTCGACGGTAATATCATGAGTGCTAGGGATTTTATCGAGAGTAATATCATAAGTGCTTGTGGTTTTATAGCTCACATTTTTTTGAAATTTTCGAGAAAGTATTTTGCCTGGAAATTTCACCGAGTGCGATTCGCGGTCTTATTTTCCGATTAAACCACTCAAGATTCGCTTTCGTGGTTTATTCTTTGATAATAAGGCCGCAAATTGCCCGAGTAAAATTTCCTAGAGGCAAAATGCTTGAGGGAAAATAAAAAAAAATGCGATAAAATCCTCTAGCACGAATGATATTTAGAGATAATATTTCCGAATCACATTTAAAACTGGATAAAGTTACCAGAATTCGTGTTATATTATAATTTGACACGGGGAAAGTTACAACAATTCTATTCGATCCAAAATCAAAGGATTCGTGTCCGAATACCGTTTCTAAATGTTCGTTTTACAGATCCATTCATTGACAATGATCATTCACTGCTCTCAAACTCACCCAAAAACCTGAAATATATATGAATTTTTCACTATCAGATAAGTTGTATCTGGAACCGATTAAAAAAAAGTTCCTCGGTATGGGATCGAACCCGAGCCTACCGCCTTATTGACTAACAAGCTAACCACTGCTCTTCGAGGACGTTTATTGATATACTGAAAGTGACACAAATAAATTAGCCATTGCCTTACTTGAAAAACTGAGGTTTTCTAAAATGCTGGAAAAGATATATTTGAATTCAAATATCAAATCACTGTATGTAAAAAAACCACAGGTATACAATGCTATATATCAAAAAGGCAATTAGTACAGGAAAAGTGGTATCAAAATCTGCAGTTTCGACATTATGGAAAATGAACATATTACTAAGTTGAATGAATATATCCATCTGACTTCTGAACAAGGAGAAGGAAGTTCATCCCAAAACGAATGGCGGGAGGTTGTGAGAAAGAGGCCGGCTAATAAACCAAACAAGAATCTGTTAGTGGGAAGTAATAATAATGGATCTATATCAGTGAAAGGTGTTCCAAAGAAAGTACTACTACATGTTTATCGAGTGGACGTAGGAACTACCTCTGAAGATATGGTGAAGCTACTCAATGGACACTTTCCTGAAGTTGAATGTGAAGCTCTCAGTTCCAGAAATCCTGATATTTATTCGTCGTTTAAGGTTACCATAAACGATAATCATTTCAAAAGTACTATGAATCCTGAAATCTGGCCTCAAGGCGCTTGTATTGGTAATTTTTTCACGAAACGCAGGATGATCAACAAAGAAAGGTAATATTTAATCCGAACATGTTTTTTCTGAATGTTAATTCATTGAACACGGATAAAATTAATTCGATTATCAGTGAAATAAATTATGCTAAGAATTTGAAATTCATTTGTTCAGTTGAAACAGGTCTGAAGACAGGCTCACTTGATTTTTACCATATTGAAGGCTACCATTTAATTAGTTCTTTCTGTCGAATGAACAAACAACGTGGAGGTGTTGGTATTTGGACAAAATTAAATTTCCAATCAAAAAATATTGATGTATCGCAGTATTGTGTAGAACAACACTCTGAATTTTGTGCTGTAACGTTCAAAGAGGGTAACTCGCAATATATCATTTTGAATTGTTATCGATCTCCATGTGGCGATGAACGTATATTTTTTGAAAATTTGTCTATTTTATTGGACCATCTCTATAAATCTAAAGTCAATATAATTGTTTGTGGAGATTTCAACTTTGACATGTATAAAAACTGCAATTTCTTTACATTAGCAACATTACTAGCAGGGTTTAATTTGAGTCCGATCATTACATGGCCAACACGTGTCACGAGCACTTCATGCACGGTAATTGACCAAATTTTTATAAATTTCGAAAATGAAGGAACATGTGGGGTATTTGATAATAATATATCAGATCATAGATCAATTTCCTTGGAACTTGATCTGTATCGAAAACAATCACAACCACAACAAACAAAATGTTTGAAAAGAAACTTCCGGATGAATAACGTCATTCAATTTGAAAAGAATCTTGAAAATGAAGACTGGTCCAAAATTGATTCTGCTCGTAACTTCGATGAGGCTTTTGAAACTTTTTATAATACGTTCATGTATCATTTTGACGGGGCTTTCCCTACAGAAACTTTCATATATCGCGATACTGGTAAAAAATGGGTTGATAGCGAGGTCATTCGTTCTAGTGGAGCTCTGAAAGATCTGTACATATTACAAAAAATTTATCCAAACTTGGGCACTGCTTACAAGGAATCGAAGCGGAAACATATTTCTCTGATCAAACAAAAGCGTAAATGTCATTATCAAAATCGCATTTCAAATGCTGAAAATAATATGAAGGCCTCCTGGGAAGTAGTGGCTGATTTGACAAACAAACATAAAGGAATAAATAATATTACGTTGAATTTGAATGGCTATTTGGAAGTTGATCCTAATAAAGTTGCTGAGGAATTTAATAACTCTTTCATAGATGCACCCAAACAAATAATGGAAAATATATGTAATGATGAGTTTACTATGCCCAAGAATAATTTCAATTGCTATAGTCTGTTTCTGAAACCTTTTTCTGAGGATGAATTGTACACTCTATTGAATTCACGATTAAAAACAAAAAATCTGCGGGATTGGATGAAGTTCCAGGATCTGTATTGTTGAGAGTATTGAGTGTGATTATTGAGCCATTGACAATTTTAGTTAATATGTCCTTAAAATCTGGAGCATTTCCACAAAGCATCAAAACTGGAAAGGTTGTACCTCTCTTCAAGAAGAATGATCGTACTCTATCAGAGAATTATTGCCCGGTAACTGTACCATATAGTCTCGCAAAAGTTTTTGAATATGCATTCTTGGATAGACTTTCATCATTTTTGGAAAAACACGAAGTCATAAGCAACAGCCAGCACGGTTTCCGTCATAAAATGTCTACATCTACGGCAATGTATTCGTTCCATAAACGCATTGCCCAGTTTATCGATAAGGATGAATGCCCTGTAGCAATATTTTGCGACTTGAGCAGAGCTTTCGATTGTGTGAACCATCAGAAGCTGCTAGATATATTGGAGAGTTTAGGCATAAGAGGTATACCATTAAACTGGATTTCATCTTTTTTAAAAGACAGGAAACAAATTGTCACAATGCAGTTCAAAAACGAAAGCCAAATCAAAACCATACGTTCGAGTAGTAGGGAAGTCGAAATGGGTGTTCCCCAAGGCTCCATCTTGGGCCCAATTTTATTCATTTTGTATATAAATCACCTAGATGCTATAATTGGTACCGCAGATTATACTGCGTATGCAGATGACTTTTCATTGGTTTTGTCCTCCACAGATAGTGAACACCTAATATCGAAATGTATTGAAACACTTAATACAGTATCATCTTTTTTCAATAGCAGAAACTTATTTTTCAATATTAAAAAAACACAGATGTTGAGAATTCACTCCCGTCAAAAAACTATTGATGACCTTGAAGTTAAAATCGAAGGAAACACTATGTGCAATACACATGATGTGGTTAGGTTTTTGGGGGTGACTCTGGATGAAAACCTCTCGTGGAAATCCCATTGCCAACAATTATGTTCCAAACTAAATTCTTTAAGATATCTATTCATCAATTTACGAACGAAACAGATGTTGAATGTTTACTACGCTGAAGTTGAATCAAGACTCAGATATGGCATTTGCCTGTGGGGCAATGCACCAGGTACGAAAGATATCTTTATTGGACAAAAACGAATCTTGAGATGTATCGCAAGAATCTCTGACAGAGAATCGTGTAGAACATTTTTCAAAACATTTTGTATCTTGACACTTCCATGCCTCTTCATTTTCGAAACCTGTGTCCATGTTTTCAAAAATAAGGGAACTTTTATACGAAATTCTGATATTAATGGTTATGAAACAAGGAACAAGCACCATTTTCATGTTAATTTAGCTCGAAAAAAAATAAATTCATGTGCTCCTGATCATATTGGACTCAAAAGATTTAACAATCTTCCGGAAGAACTGAAGGGTATTAACATATTTTCTTCATTCAAACATGAGTTGAAGGATTTTTTATTGGAAGAATGTTTTTATAGTATAGGTGATTTTATACAAAACTAGACTTTGTGATAATTAGACTTTGTGATAATTATGTTTGACGAAAGTGTTTCTTTTTTGATATTTTTATTAGTCTATTGTTGGTTTCTATATATACTATGCATGTCTTTTTTATATATATACATTCTTGTTTTTAAGTGTAATTTTTTATTTAGATATACTAATGTAATTTTTTATTTAGGTATACTGATTTTTTATTTAGATAAACTAATGTAATTGTACTAACTAAATGACAATTCCAGTACATGTAAACTATGTCGAATATAGGAATTGAATGCATTGACATCTAATTCTGGCAGGACCAATTGTAGTTTTATCGCAAAACAATATCTAATCTACTGGTTGTTTTATCAGTATAAAACAGCAAGAAATCGTTTTATCACTATAAAGCTGTACTGATTGGTTCTCTGTTTGAAATTTCGGCCATTTGATTGGATCAAAAATAATGAGTGAAATAGTCGGGGATAATATCGGGGATAATATCAGACATAATAAAAATAACCCAGCAGTAGAAATAACTATAGATGATCAAATTATAGACAAGGTGGAATGCTCTACTTTTCTAGGTATTAGACTTGATCAGAATGTATCATTCAATACTCACTGTAAAATTTTAGCCAATACACTGAGTATTAAATGTTTTCAACTGAGATCTCTCAAATCTATAATTGACATACAGGGACTCCTGCTCTTCTATTTCGGGGAAATCCAATCCAGATTAACATACGGAATAACCATCTGGGGTAGTTCTTCTGCAGTTAATGAGGTTTTTTTGGTGCGAAAGAGGATTATGCGATGTCTTGCTAATGTTCCCAATGGTACCTCATGCAGGGATCTATTCAAACAATTTAAAATTCTTCCTCTCTATGGCCTACATATATTGAAACTTTTAACATATATACACAAGCAACGCAAAACTTTGGTTAAGAATAACTCACTACATGATCACCATACAAGATCAAAAAATAATTTCCATCTGCCCAATGTTCGTTTAACAGTATCTCAGAAATCTGCAGATATACTGGGACTAAGATTATATAACGTACTTCCTGAAGAACTAAAATTGATAGAAAGAGTGCACACATTCAAAAAAGAGATGAAAATACTTCTCCTCGCCCTCTGCTCCTATAATATAAATGAATTTTTTGATAGTTTTAGATAAAATGTTTTGTTTGCCTATATTTTATATCTTATCTTATACACTTTATGTAAACCTTGTTTGTATCTGACTTGTCCGATAGCCTCACAGCTCTATGGATTAAATAAAAATTGAATTGAATTGAATTGCATGAGTGCTAGTGATTTTATCGAGGGTAATATCATAGTGCTAGGGATTTTATCCGACATTATGAGACAAATAAGTAGTAAAATCTATCAGTGTCTTGACTGACTTTTTCTTCAAGTAAAATTTCTATATATAAAAACGAATTAGACAAACTTTACTTCTCAATTAAAATGATTTACTCTTATTGATCTCAATTTATCTCTTTCTCAACTGTAGTTGAGAAAATAATACACAAAAATAACTTCAATACGCCTATTAACAAAAAAAAATATTACATCTTGACGCTTGTCGATTAAATAATTTTTACCAGAAAATAAAATCACTCATACTTTGAGAATGAAAGAAAACTAACAACTTTAAAGTACTAATAACCAACGGTCAAATATTGGTACGAAAGAGCTCATATATTTTTATCATTGAAATATCGAATCTGTTCTCCCCGTAGAACTCATAATGTATTATTACCAGAGTGTAACTGGTAATTTGTGCCAATGTGTTTTTATCGGCCAGAGTTTGTATCGACTACTCAACAGTTTTTTAATTGAATCCATGAACAGGAAAAACTTAGTTTGAAAGGTAGGTCATAGATATGTTCTTTGTTTCAATCTATACATGAATATTGTTATTTCAGCTTTGAAAAAGAAATAAATTAATTCCGAAACGTCAGCGATAAAAAAATAGTTTTACTCCCTGGTCCTAATTCCCTTTAAATCCAACAATATCCAGTATGATTGAAGACCAGAACATACCGTTTAATATATTCAGTCCGCCTGAAGATTGAAAAAGAGCGCGTGTAACTCGGTAGGTACACTTGACAAAGTTGAAACTTTTTGGCGATCTAAGCGAGATTTAGAAGTTTCACTTCTGTCACATGTACTGAGTTGCTCGCGCTCTTTTTTTATTCCTATGTATTTGAAAATACTCCTTGGATAATGGGAACACAATATCAACAAGTAGAAACTATGTATTTCTAAAAGGCAGGGGGGTAGCTATTTTTGTGTATGAATGGAGAATCGAATGTGGTGTTTCACTTTTTTTCCGAAAGGAATGCCCTTTAAAAGGCATTCCAATTTATATATCAAAAATAATTTATTATTTTATTAAACAAACAATTCAATTTCTCAATTACATAACCTCTTTGAAGCGGTTGAAACCAATTCGTGTAAGAAATCGTCTTTAGCGTTTATCGCTCATAAATGAATTCTTTCACAGGTTTACGGATTACTCTGAATGTATTGGGCACGCTCTTTCAAAATAAAATAGGAAATTGCATACATATTATATCAACTGTACGAGTTGTGTGGTGTGTTGTAAACTTAAAAATGGAAAAACCTAAGTGGGAAAAATCCAAAGCTAGCTGAGAATCGTGGCGTTCAGCCAATGTATTGGAAATTGTGAACTTAGATTCATTCATACTTGGGGCTGTCAGTTATGAATAACAGTTCTTTCTACCATTGAGAAAAATTATAACTTATTAATAAACTCTGGTTTGGATAATTCAGTAATTGAATTCCCACTTTGTAAATATAAGCTGTTTATATTTAAATAAAAAATTCAATTCCACTTTGAAATGAGAGTGTACCTTAGTCAAGAATGGTGTGAAATGATATTTGGCTTAAATTGACCAAAAAGGATAATTTTAGAATGTCATTGTTTGTAAAGAGAACTGAATTCTGAATAGTATTTCATAACACACATTTTTCTTTCGTAAAGAAAAATCATAAAATGAGACTCAATAAAGAATGAATGGATATTGAAAATCCTGAAACAAAAAAATCTAAGATGAAATTTTTTATAAGTAAATTCAGAATGGAATGAGGTTCTACACTTCATGTCTTGAGAGATGGGGTTACCAACTTAACGGAAATTGAATATATTTGGATACATATAAAAAATAGCATTCCTGTGCGTTTTGATTATGAGAGTTCCCTCAGTCATGCAATAGTTCACCAGAAAACCAAACCAATTAGTACTTAAATGTACAAACTTCATCAGCACCTGCAAAAAATTCATTCAGTGACAAAAATATTAATACTATTGTAAAAAAAATTGGAGAACAACGACCTCATACATAAGGAAAAGGAAACTTCAGATCCACTCGATACTTCAAAATTTTCTGAAGCATTGCACCAATTCCTGTTACGCGCAGGCGCTGTGGTTCTATCCTGCCAGCCACCGCTATGTCTATTGGTTGAAAGATGTTGCAATGAATTGCATACAATAAAAATTGTGAAGTGTGAAGCGGGTCTTTGAAACAACTCCCCAGAGTAGATTGAATCATAAAATCAGAATCAGATGGATCCAATGTTACCCTATCTCTGTTCTGATTGAGTGTTCTTTTTCACTTGACGGTTGGCCAAGATAGCTGTCCAGGTTGTTGGACTGTCATACCTTTTATTCGGACTATGTCGTTTCTCAATTTCTATGGGCCCTTTAGTTGTTCTTGACTAGGAGTTCCATTAATTATCAGCCTTGTGGAGAGGGAGTCAGACACATATCATTCCAAATATCTCATATGTCCTGATTTATATTATCTTTAAACAACAAGTCTGTAAGCATTGTATATATACAATGCTGTCAGTTTATTCTATGTATGTCCTAGGGCATTCGGAACATAGTATTTCGTATATCACTTGAGACTCATTTGGTATGGTATCTTTAGGAGATCTGAGAAAATTAGAAATTTGAGTAGTTGCCGTGTGGATGAAGGGGTCGTTGATTTTTGTGATGAGAAATCTTGGAAGAGGAGTGAGTTGTCAGCTTTTATTTCCATAGTGAATTTAATATTGTGGTGCATGTCATTGAGATGATCTGGGAATTCATGATGAAGAGTTTCCGACTCATGGGGCCATATTACGGATATATCCGAACCAGCGAGTGGGCTTGTGATCGAATGACTCAAATTCCCCCATGTATAAGTTTGCAAGGACTGGAGGAAGGGGAGTTCCCATTGGTGAACCTCTTACTTGTTTGCAATATGTACCCTGGAAAAGGAAGTATGCCCCATTCATACGTTAGGAGGTTCGGTGGTCTGAATCTCTCTCATATTCTCGTCATAGTCTGAAGTGTTGAGAATGACTGTGGCATTACCTTTGTCTGCTGGGAGGATGATTAAGTCTCAATTGATTGAGACCCCGGAGTCAAGTTACAAAATCCTAAAGCCCACCTAAGTGACTACATCTGAGGATTAGGCAGATTGAGGCCCCAATAAGAAATCACTTTCTTTCCGAATTAAGTGACCGCAGTAACGAGTGGGCAGATTGAGACATCAGTATGGAAATCACTTACTTTCTCTACCGTAAGTAATTGATTAATTTTCATTAATAATGTGTTCTGAATATTGAAAGT
The DNA here is from genome assembly GCA_018342105.1 of Gonioctena quinquepunctata. NCBI lineage: Eukaryota > Metazoa > Arthropoda > Insecta > Coleoptera > Chrysomelidae > Gonioctena > Gonioctena quinquepunctata. Next base: position 134,694 of record JAFIRS010003217.1, on the reverse strand, counting down.
TCGGTTTGAACGGCATCGAGAAATTTGATATGACGTTTGAAGCCATTTTCAAGAGAAATGGAAAAAATAATTAAATATAAGTTATTGATAAGAGTAAAAGAGGGAAGTGATTTCCAACCGATCTGCCTACCCCCAGGGTGTTGTCATTTAGGAAAGAAAATTATTTCTCAATGAGGTCTCAATCTACCTACACTTAGGTAGGGTTCAGGATTTTGTGACTCAACACCGGGGTCTCAATCTGCCTACTCCTCAAATCTCGCCACTAGTTCCCTCTAAGGTCTCAATATCCTTCGAGGTAACTGAGGATCTGAGGGTGGATGTGGAGTATTTATCCTAGATGAATTCGGTAGAGCGGGACTATGAGCAGGGCTTGGTTTGACAGGAAGTAGAGGTTTCCAAGTATAGGGTAGTCTGCGTCCATCATCGCGTTTGTTCAGGCACTTCGGGCGTTTTTCGATCTCAAACACTTCACGAGTGACTCTTGCTTGCAGTGTTATCTCAGTGGCAATGGTCCTGGTGGTCGAAATCCATTCTGGGGCCTCTCTCTTCATAGTGCTTGGAGAGTGCTGAAGAAGGGTCCTTGTGCCGGACAGCAAGTTGTTGTAAACTTGGCTGGTGACTCGCCTGTTAGTTTGTCCTATGTATGTCCTGGGACAATCGGAACATGGTATTTCATATATTCCTTGGGACCATTAGCTATATTATCTTCAGGAGACCTGAAATTGCTTCAATGTCGCGTTTCTCTAAGGGTCTGTCAATTTCTTCGGTGACACCTTTGATATAGGGGAGAAAAGCTTTTCATGGTTGGGTATCTGCTGGGATTTGGGAGTTTGGAGAACGGATTTGATGATGGTGGTTTGATCTACAAATTTGTGTATTATTATAACCGTTGTGAAAAAAAGCGGTATTGAGTTTGTTCAACTCTGAACCAACGAGTGGGCTTCTGGTCAAATGACGCTAATTCCTCCATGTATAGATTTGCAAGAACTGGAGAAAGGAGAGATTCCATTGGTGCACCTCTTACTTGTTTGTAATATGTGGCCTGGAAAAGGAAGTATGTTCTGTTCATACAATGGTCAATGGGGACTATCTTTGGGTATATTATCTTTGCATTGGATTTGACTAGGGTGTCTGCTAGAGAAATGTTTGTGAAGATGGATACTTATCAGTGGTTGGAGATCACCTTCCCGAAACTCAATTGAAACTGTCACGTCTATGATGATGTTAGGGTGAAAAGTTAATTGGCTTTGATGACCACGCATGAGTATTACTCGAGATCTTTTCTTCCTTCCTAACACTAACATCAAATTATGGGAAAAAGCGATTCACAAACATGCGGATGGGATTTATGTCTTCAATAGCTTAGTTAGTAGAGCATATAACTGGAGATTCAGAGGTCGTGGGTTCAAATCCCGCTTGAGGATGTTTTTTTTCTTTAATTCACAATTTTTTATTTTATATATATATATATATATATATATATATATTTTCCAAAAATTATTGACCACCAGACATTGTACCATTGATGCAATTTTTTCATCGCATTCATCTGCGACTGAGAAAAACTCACTCTCTTCCATCGTTCAAGATAACCTCTTGGGAGGTAATCATGTTGAAAGGGGAAACAAAAGCAACTATCTAATTGAAAACGCCAATTTCTATTTCAGTTTTTTTTTCGAGTTTTACAATATCTATCGGATGTAGTTCAACGTCCAGTGTGTTGTGTAGCCAGGGAAGAAGTTTTTTTCTGTTAGATATCAAACGAAAAAGGTTTTATTTTTATTGTAGATTTCAAAGTTTTCGTGTTTTTTTTCATAATTTAATTTCAGCAACTCATCTTGTCTTGATGATTTCATAGTAGTACTGCCTGACGAGCGCCGCTGTCTAGCACACTTGATGTATCTTTCGTAAATGATTAATAATAATTTGTCATTATATCCGCACTGAGTAAGTATGGTTTACAATACAAATATTGATACTTAATAATTGCTCGGCATTCATGTGGCTGATGCCATCAAGTCAAATTATGTTAGTGATAATGATAGGCAAATATTTCCGTTGAGACAATAGAAATAATGAATGTAGTGGCAATAAAGGTATTCATTAATTGGAGTAGGAGTGGCTTGGATTCAAACTCACATACCACCATCGTTACTGGTGGACTTATATACAAGGTGTGAACGGCATGAGTACAAACATTTCAACAGGTGATAGAGTAAAATTAAAAATATTTTTATTCCAAATCAAATTCATATATGATAAAAATTAACAAAAAATTAAACCGACCAAAAAAGAAACTGAAAAGCAAAAAATAAATTGAACCTTTTTAGTCTTGAAAAGTAAGCTCCTAAACTAATGTGAATAACTAATTTTGAGTCGGCGCCAAAAAAACAAACAAGCAAATTAATTACGTGAAGCGTAAAATGATGGGAGTCGGATGCGCGGCGGCGGCGCGTCCCTTCGCCGAAAATTGCCGAGCGTCGCGAAGTCAATATCAGCGAGACAGCTACCTCAACGGGCACACGTCGTTGCGAGTGTTCTTGTTTATCGCTGGAGATTTCACGTTGAATTTTTATGATATTTTGTTTTGATCATTTCTTTAAAGTAATTTAATGATCTTCGTTGTTTGTTTGGCGTTGACTCAAAATTAGTTACTTACATCAGTTTAGGAGCTTAGTTATTGATACAAAAAGGTTTATTTTCTTTTTTTCTTCGTTTTATTTTTGTTGTTTTAATTTTTTGTTAAAAAGTTTTTATTTTTATTTTTTTTTGTGACTACCATCTCTAATTGCTACCTACTCAATTTGGATTACTTTAAAAATACTTACTTACCCTTCTTTAACTATTAACTGTTTCATTCTATGACAAGCTGGTATAGTATTTCTAATCCCAATTGGACCGACATAAAAAGTTTCGAGAAGGAATTCTCTTCCACACGACAGAACTTTTTTATGATTGTACCAGGAACGCTTTGAAAGTAAAAACACTGGTAGTATATGAATTTCCCAATTGCCGGGCAGTGCATATGAACACTCATCGTAGTGCTCTTATTTTTATTGCCGTTCCAATTGGGATTAGAATAACTATACCAGAATTTCTGAAAACACTGAAACATGTATTTCTTTATATTGGTGTGAAGTTATCCATATATTTCTAGCAACACATGCTGACGTAGTGGAAAATTGAAATCTGTGGCTGGGTTACATATTTATCAGCACCCGGACTAAAAATCTGTGGCCGGAAATATTCAACATACATATGTGATCTGGAATTCAACAGCTTCCGATATCATCATGATATCAGTCGATATGAAACCTGGAATCATGTCAATTCATATTATGGAAGGGACCTCTTAATATGACGTCACTTTTCTACGGAATTGTTTCTGTCACTAACAGACTTTTTGATCAAATGATTTTTTCAATGGGGATCGCGTTCTTCACACCCTTTGTTAAATCAGTACCACAAGAGGTGCGTTCATGAAAATCATAAGAATCATAGAATTTCAGGTTTTTCTTGTCACCCTTACAGTTTTCGCGAAAATGTTTTTTTATAGAGTAACAACAATTCTTTACACCCCTTGTAAAATCCAAACCTCAGGATGTGCGTTCATGAAAATAACCCCAATCATGAAGAATTTGATGATGTTCACCGTAGTGAAATCGTTTTCCTTGTCACCCTCACAGTTTTCGGAAAATGTTTTTTTATGGACCAATTCTTACACCCTGTAAAATCAAAACCCAAGATGTGCGTTATGAAAATAACATTATGAGAATTTATGATTGCGTAGTGAATTGTTTTTCTTGTCACCCATACAGTTCTCGCGAAAATAATTTTTTTATCGAGTAACAATAATTCTTTACACCCCTTGTAAAATCCAAACCACAAGATGTGCGTTCATGAAAATCATACCAAATATGGAGAATTTGATGATGTTTATCGTAACGAAATCGTTTTCCTTGTCACCCTCACAGTTTTCGAGAAAATATTTTTTTATCGAGACTAATTCTTTACACCCCTGTAAAATCAACCACAAGATGTGCTTCAGAAATATACCAATATGAAGAATTTGATGATGTTTATCGTGGTAAAATCGTTTTCCTTGTCACCCCCACAGTTTTCGAGAAAATGATTTTTTTATCGGGCATCGTCAATTCTTTGCATACCTCGTAAAATCAAAAAAGTGTGCGTTAATGAAAATCATATCAATAATTATAGTGGATTTCGTGAACGCACATTTTGTGGTTCTGATGTACGAGGGGTGTAAAGAATTGACGATGCTCAATAAAAAAATTATTTTCTCGAAAACTGTGAGGGTGACAGAGAAAACGATTCCACTACGGTAAACAACATCAAATTCCTAATGATTGGTATAAGTTTCATGAACGCACATCTTGGGGTACGGATTTTACGAGGGGTATAAAAAATTGTTGTTACTCGATACAAAAATCATTTTCTTGAAAACTGTGGGGGTGACAAGGAAAATAATTCAACTTCGGTAATCAACATTGAATTCTCTATAATTTGTGTGACTTTCATGAACGCACATCTGGTTTCTGATTTTACGAGGGATGTAAAGAATTGACGATGCCCGATAAAAAAAACATTTTCACGAAAACTCTAAGGGTGACGAGAAAACGATTCCATTACGGTAATCAACCTGAAATTCTATGATTCTTATAATTTTCATGAACGCACCTCTTGTGGTACTGATTTAACAAAGGGTGGAAAGAACTGACGCGATCCCCATTGAAAAAAATCATTTGATCAAATAGTCTGTTAGTGACAGAACATTTCCGTAGAAAAGTGACGTCATCTTGAGAGGCCCCTTTCATAATATGAATTGACATGATTCCAGGTTTCATATCGACTGATATCATGATGATATCGAAAGCTGTTGAATTCCAGATCACATATGAATGTTGAATATTTCCGGCCACAGATTTTTAGTCCGGGTGCTGATAAATATGTAACCCAGCCACAGATTTTAATTTTCCACTACGTCAACATGTGTGGCTAGAAATCTATGGATAACTTCACACCAATTTTCTTTATCCCTCACAAAGACCTCAAATACTAATTTTCATGACCCCAACTTGATAACTGACGGAACGCCCATACAAACTTTCACCCCCCATTTCATCCCTTCAGGGATTGCACACTGAAATACATCTTTCTTTCATTCGTAACAAGACTTCAAATACCGATTTTCATGACCCCAACTTGAAAACTAACGGAATTCCTATGCAAACTTCCAATCCCAATTCTACCCCCATTTCACCCCTTCAGGATTTGAATTTCCAAAAACACCAAAAATATATTTTTTATTTACAACAAAGTTCCCCAAACACCAATTTTCATGATCCTAACTTTGAAACTAACTATACAGACTTTCAACCCCCATTTTATTCCTTTATAGGGTTGCATTTTCAAAAACCCTGAAATGCATTAATTTTTATTTGTGAAGAAGAGCCCAAATACTAATTTTCATGACTTTAGTTTCAAAACCAACTGCACTTCCACCCCCCTTCTCACCCACCTTTTCACCCCTCTTGGGATGGAATATCAAAAACATAAGCTGTCAAAATTTCAGCGGTTTGATCTGGGCGTTGATCGTATATTAGTCAATCAATGAGTTAGTTATCCACGATATTTAATTATATATGTACATATTACCCCAAACACGAGGTAGCTGCTGTGAACCGTTGAGGAGATTCCTCGACTGTCTTCCGTCTATATCATCAGATTAACTCCGGGCCTTCATTATGTTGTAGTGTCATCAGAACTATATATGTGTGCCAAGTATCAACAGAACCGGTTCACAGGTGTAAAATCAATAAATCATCCCCTATTTTTCTACCCTTACGGGTGTATTTCTTTCAAATTTGAATGGTACCATTTTTAAGCATACCCCATTCATTAAAAAAAAGAATAATCTAAATTGGATAACCCAGTTGTGCGTGGTTGAATCGGTTAACAAGTAAAAATTCAGTGGGCGAAAAAACAATCATCCTCCATTTCCCTACCCTTATGGGTGGATTTTTTTTTCAAATCCAAACTATCAATTAAAAAATAATCATTAAAATCGGACTACTCTGTAAAAAGTTATGCGTGGTCAAAAAATATACGCGTCGACTAGAAAACCTCCTCCCTTTTTTTGTCGTTTAAAAATAATTGAGATTTCAGCTTCTATTTTTCAAGTTCCATGAAAGAACATAAGGTTCATGATTGAAATAAATATGTGTATTTTGGGTCGAATATTGATCAGAGAATACCTACTTTCCTGGCTCAAACCTCCATAAATATTGGAATACATCTGGAGCATAGTCGTGCAAAGTCCCACGAGGTTACTTTGCATATGTATGGAAAGAAAATCCAAGTCATCTCCACAGTTTATTTCCACATAGGGATTAGTTACAATCAAAACTTGTTTCGGGCGTATATGCGAGCCCATCTTCAGTTAGAAATACAAGAAAATACTGTTTGTCAAAGCCTATTGCAAGATGGTAAATGGCGTGTTACTTACGGAAACATATTCTTTGGAGAGAATGAAATGTGAGGTGGAAGGTTCCATAATTTGGGGCAAGAACCCCAAAATTGCAGCAAAGACACTAACATTATCAATATTTTCAAAAAAATTGTTGATAATGTTACTGTGTAAAAATCATAAAAATAAAAATAAAAAAAATAAAAAAATATTTATAATGTAGGCAATTTTGGGGTTCTAGCCCCACTTTCTTCCCTTACAAATCATCAACTCCACTTCGAGTATGGAGTATCTACTTCGTATTACTTTGCATATGTTTGTTGCGAAATAAAAATATTAATCACCCCAATTCGGGCTGTAGGCAGGACACGAACGAAGTAACCTCAGATGAAAGGAGCATACAGGGTAAACAAAAATTAATAATTCTTATGAATGGTGATATATCGCGTTTTTTATTTGTGTGTACATCTTAGAGAAAAACTTTTCTGAAAAATTAGTGGAGTTCATGAAGCTCTACCAAAACCAAATGACCTTTAGTTGACCGATATTGGTTCGAAAATAAAAGATTGAAATTTTTTTAATATTTCAACAGCCGCCTTTTGGAAACTACTGGATCGATTTGGCCAGCATGTGCCTCGAAATGCTGGCTAATTCCAGTTTTTCTGGAGTATGAACATGGGGGTGCCCTGGCAGGTAATGACGAGCGTTGGTTGGTTGGTTGGTTGAAGGCTGACGAACCAGAGATGGGGTTGGCACTTCGCTTCCCTTGACACTGCGACCAGCTGGGGTCTATTGTATCACTCTGTCGTCAGTGGTTCCCCATTCGAACAGGTTTGTGCCTTCAATTAGGTTGAGAAGCCTGTTGATAAGGTTCTTCGGATTCATGCCTGTTTCCGGGCTGATCTCTCCAAAGGTTCTGTGTCGCCTACTACTTAGGGCGCCACAGTCGAAGATAATATGAGAGGCTGTTTCCTCCTCTTCATCACACAGCCTACACTCCACGGTTTCCCTGCGTACTCCCATGGTGTTTAGGTGTTTTCTTAGGCCGCAGTGTCCAGTCAACAGACCTATTATTATACGAGCCTTCGTTGTGTTCAGGTTCAGAAGGTCAGCCGTCAGGGTCCGGTTTGGATGCCCTACCATGACTTTGCTGTGTATTTGCCCGACAGTTTGATCCCAATATTGTTGGTGTCTTCTTTTTATCCACTCGTCGATCAGGGTCCTGCATCGGTTTTTGCTAATCCCGTGTGCAGGTTCTGGCCCTGTGAATAGCGTTTCAGATGCTTGTCTAGCTAGCTGGTCCGCTTTGACGTTGCCTCCAATGCCTCTATGACCTGGCACCCACATCAAGGTGACCTTGTTGTGTTTTGCCAGCTTGATGAGGTTCTGGAGGCGGTCCCAGACCAGTTTGGACTTTATCTGTATAGAGTTGAGAGCTTTGATAGCACTTTGACAGTCAGATAGAATGTAGATGTGTTTTTTCCTATAACCACTTTCTAGATTCTTCTGACTGCATACCATGATAGCATGTGTTTCAGCTTGGAATATCGTGGAGCATTTACCAAGTGGTATTATGTAATCCCTCCTTGGCCTTACCCCATGTATTCCTGCTCCCGTTCCTTCAACTGTCTTTGAACCGTCTGTATACCAGACTATGTCCGCAGTTGATTGTGATTCTATACTCGGGGCCCATCCGGATCCATCAATTCGTGTTTCGAATGGTTTTTCGAATGAGTATAGGAGTTGCATGTAATCTGAAATCATTTCGAATTCTTCGATGTTGATTACATGATTCTGGTATGTCCAGTTGTTCGGATTCTCCAGTTTTTTGTTTGTTTCAGTCTGTATGCACTCATCCTGGTCTCTCCAATGACATGTAAGTCAAGGGGTTCGAGGTTTAGGATGATTTCCATTGCAGCTGTTGGAGTGCTACTCATTGCACCCGTGATACAGAGACAGGCAAGCCTCTGGATTTTCCCAAGGTTGGTTTTTGCCTGTCTTTGATTTGTTTTTGGCCACCATAAGAGTGAGCCATAAGTTATTCTTGGTCTTATTACCGCTGTGTAAAGCCAGTGCATGGCTTTTGGTTTAAGCCCCCAGGTTTTTCCAAAAGCTCTCCTGCACATCATGAAGGTTATCTTGCTTTTGTTGGTTACATGTTGAAGATGCGGGTTCCAGGTTAGTTTCTTGTCAAGAATCAGCCCTAGATATTTCACCTGCTCTACTACTTGTAATGTTTCACCGAATAGTCTGGGAGGTATGAAATCTCCCATGTTTCTTCTCGGGGTGGAGGTAATTAGTGTTGTTTTGTTCGGATTTGCCCTTAGGCTCTCTCTGTTACACCATTCCTCTACAGTCCTCAGTGCATTTTGCATTAGCTCTGAGGTTGTTCGAGTATTCTTTCCCTTGATGAGGATGACCAAGTCATCTGCATACCCTTGAGAGTAATACCCTTGGTTATTCAGAGAAATTAGCAGTTCATCTACAACCATGTCCCACAGAAGGGGGGAGAGTATGCCCCCCTGTGGGGTATCTCTGGAAATTTCAACCTGCTCTGTTTCCTCGAACATGTTGGCTTGGACCAGTCTATTGTGAAGCATTGAGTGTATCCACCTGCAGGTAGTTTCGTCAATGCCTCTTTGAGTGGCCGCAGAGACCATACTTTCAAATTAGGTGTTGTCGAAGGCTCCTTCGATGTCTAGAAAAGTGCATAGTGCAATTTCTTTGTTTGCTAGAGACTCTTCAAGCCTTGAAACAAGCTGATGAAGTGCTGTCTCGCATGATTTTCCTGTTAGATAGGCATGTTGGTTTTGATGTGAAGGCCGCTCTACAAGAGCGGTTTCCCTTATGTCTCTATCTATCAGTTTTTCTAAGCCTTTCAGAAGAACTGACGATAGGCTTATTGGTCTGTATGCCTTTGCCTGGTCATATGAGTCTCGTCCAGGTTTTGGAATAAAGACCACGTTTACAGTTTTCCAGGTTTGAGGTAGCCATCCCAATGCTAGGCTCAGCCTGTACAGTCTGCACAGTTCTGGTGCTAGATATTCAACTCCGATCTGAAGTAGTATGGGAAATACTCCATCTGGGCCCGGAGACTTGTAAGGCTTGAAGGAGTTTATTGCCCACACTACTTTTGAATGAGTTACCGTCCGTTTAGCCACTTCCCAGTCTGCCCTTTTTGCCCTCAAATGAAGGTTTGCAGGGATTTCATATCTGGTGTTTTGATTTGTGGTGACAGTGGATCCTGGGAAGTGTGTATGGAGCAAGAGTTCCATAGTTTCCTTCCCAGTGTTGGTGTGGTTGCCGTTGGGTTTTTTGAGAGTCCCCAACGGATTGATGGGGTCTTTGGAAAGGAATGACGAGCGTGGTGATACCCTTACCCTGTAATCCCTCTTGTTAGCAACATGTCAATTTTCTCTTTTCTGGTATAATTTTCCATATCAAAGTATAAACTACGCAACAAATGAATTTTTAAAAGTGACAACATATTCATTAGCCTATTTGTTTAGGTAGTCCTAGCAACAGCTCCAATTGTTTGTCACGGATAACTAGAATAACAGGACTTAGTGCATAAGTATACCAAATACGTACTATTTGTTATTAGGTATGATCGCTTCTTGCAATTATTCAGAAAAATAGTTAAAATAAAGTGAAAGTGTGTGGTATTAAATCATTCGTAAGAAAATGATCTTTCACAAAAGTCGACGAGCCACCCCCTTTCCATTTGAAAAAAATCAAGTTAACTGGAAAAATTCATATTTGCGACTTTTAAATAATTCTAAGAACGCCTGTGAAGTCATAAGCCTCAAAGTCGTATTTTTCCCATGTTATTTGATCGAAAACGAAGCGATTTGCACGATCCATGGCATTCTAGATTAAAAAATAAAAATTAGAATAAAAATGACTTTATTTGTCGAATATTAACAAGTGAGGTGTTGTTGGATTAAGAATGTCATTCTCGATCGAAATAAGTAAAAATATGTAAGATGTCCTATTTAAAAATCGAAAGTTGGGGTCATTTCCGGTAAAACCGGAAGTACGGCAAAGCAAGTGAATATTTCAAAAAATGTAAATTGAACTATAATACACAACCCCCAAATTTAGTTTTTCTATCTTCAATAATAAAAAAGTTATAGGGGTTAGCCACCTTAGAGAATCACCCGGTATAATTGGTAATGTTCACAAACACTCATCACTTTCCACGTTTTTCTCAGTTCAAAAGAAAATTCAACTAACGCTTCACACTATTCCATGTTCCATACAGTCCAGTGTTCTGCTAGTCTGCGAGTTTTATCAGGTTTACCACACTGAATGGCCAAATTTTAACATGGCGAGAATTTTAAAATGAAACCAGAAAACTTTCTAACAAAAAATTAAACCGGCGAAATACGGAACTGAAAAGTAAAAAATAAAATAAACCTTCTTAGTCTCAATAACTAAGCTCCTAAACTAATGTAAGTAACTAATTTTGAGTCGGCGCCAAACAAACAAGCAAATGAATTAGGTAAATAATGGCATCGAGTTGCGCGGTGACATTCTGATAAGTTTTTTGTTAAAAAGTTTTTATTTTTTATTTTTTTGTGGCTGAAATCTACTAATTACTACCTACTTGTTTTTTGATTACTTCCAAAATACTTACTTACCCATCTTACTTCAACTATTACCAGTTAAATAATATGATTATCTACTTTTACTATTTGTTGTAATATAAATTATTTTTGTTGTTCTGGTTAGTTTATTCCATCACTTTGTATATCATTCCATCCTCTCATAGAATATCATGATTGTGACGGATGTAGGAGAACAAAAATAATGACAATAGCGATCTGTCATTGTCAACTACATATGTGTCCAATGTTCACAAGTGAAAAATCAATTATCCCCTATTTTTCTACCCGTAAGGGTGGACAATTCCATTCGAAATCCAACTATGAGGTATACCCTATCTAATAAAAAAAGAATCATCCAAATCGAAGAACTCGGTACAAAGTTATGCCTGATAGAATCGGTTAACGGACCAGAATTCAGAGGGTGAGTGATCAGCATCCTTCATTTTGCTCCCTTAGGGGTGGATTTCATCTTTTAAATTCAAATGGGACCAACTTCGGACTACACCCTATCCACTGAAAAGAATTATCGGAATCGGACGTCGCAATAAAAAGTTATGCGTGGTCATACATAAAAAAAAATATATATACGCGTCGACGAGTGGATAGATCATCTGGCCATTGGTTTTAATTATAATGAATAATATTGGTTTCATTTGCTCATGAAAATATTAAAATGTTGTTTCTGTTCTGTGTAAAATAGGAGGTATTGGTATTCAAATGAAGGAATACAAAATGAAATAAATAGTTGAAAGTGAGGATTCCCAAAAATATTAATTTCTAAGATTTCATTCACATGAAATTTTAAACTTTTTGTTGGGTGAAATGATCAAGTTATCAAATAAAATTGCCGAGAACCATTCTGAAACTGCACAATAAATGTTTATTCAATATCTGGGATGACCTCTCGAAGCGAACTATATTATGTCTAGAAAGAACATCCACAAGATAACATTTTTTTGACTTCGCTAATACCTCTCAGTAGGCATACAAAGAAATGCCACAGAAGAACAAATACAATACTTCCAACATCCTTTGAAGTTCTCTTTGGGAAGTGCATATTGCATCTAAAAAAAACATCGTTATGCCAACATTTTCAAATCATCCCAAAACCTCCCAAGGATGTTTGTGCTCGCTGGGTTACCCAAAAAAGTTAATGAAACATGACTTATTCCTAAAAACTGCTCTCTACTGTTACCCATGCAATATGTATATCCATCAGAAAACAACTACTTTCCTGGCTAATGCTTCGTCGAACATTGAATTACATCTGATGGAGAATCGTGCAAAGCCCACTTTGCAAATGTTTACTGCGAAATGGATAAATGTTAACCATCTCATTATAAGTATTATGATTATAATCATAGTAGAAAGCAGTGTTTAGGAATATGAACTCTTTCATGGTCTATGGAATTGTTGAATAAGATACCTTACTGCGTTTTGGTATTCTCTGGATTCAGAAATATTCTAAGTATATTTCGAATTTGTCAGTAGTATTTTGTTTAAAAATTATATATAATTCTTGGTATTTCTACCGATCCTTCGAATTTCATAATTGTACGTGAACAATTACGTAAGACAGTTGTGCTTTCGTGATAAGTTAAATAATTACCAATGTCACGTTGCATTTTTTAGGTTTTAATTTATCGTTTCTGTGTATTCCTATCTGATCAACTGATATCACACTTTGCTATATAGCGAATATTATACTCATCCTGTATTATTATCATCTACTCTGTTACATATGTAAATATTTTCAGAGATCGAATCTAATTTCATTTTCCACCTGAAGTGTCAACAAACATTGCATTCAATGTTTTTGAATCGTTTCACGTATATTTTTAGCTTTCAGTATGAAATCGAAAAATATTCGCTTTAGTGAACAGCCAGAGCCACCACGTAGTGAGTAGGCGAATCTCGTTCGGTGGAAAAGTAGACCACTGGAATACACGGAAGAAATTCCAGTAGCAGATGTTTCCCAGTTTTGTGATTCTGCCGCAACTCTAGAAGCATTCTTACGTTTTTGGGAATCATTCGCATACCGGGTTGAACTGAGCGTATTTTTTATGTTTCGTTTTTACGGAAGGTTGTCCTGTAATGTTCGTGAAAGCCATATGAATGTGGAGAGTTGGTTCAACAAGGTTTTTAAAAGAACGTCAAGATGGCAGCAGAAGAACGAGAAGTTCATGAAAAAACACCAAGACCAAAACTCAAATATCACAAGTACATTCGCAGAATATTCATTGGATCAGTTTATGGGATATTTCGATATTCTCAGAATATTTCCACAACACACTTGCTTATATACTGTGGGCATATTCTATGATCATTAAAAGTGTACTGTTAACCAAATTTAATTTAATTGGGTTTTTTTTTTAAGGTCTCTCGAATATTAAAGGAAGGCCAAGGAACATTATAAGAACAATTACACAATAGTCTAGAGAGTGTTAAATATGTTCGCAGCATGTCCCGATTACATTAGAAAGACATTTTCAGGTTTCTGAAAAAACTTTGAGGTTTCAATTCTATATTTTCAGATAAAAAGTTAAAAAAAATAGTTTTTATAAAGGACAATTTTTATTTGTTTCACTGGCACATTTGTTTTGAAATTTCCATAAAATCCAGTAATAGGTACCAATGCCCTGAGAAATTAAAAATAATTGCTTTCGATGTGTGACGTAGGTTATTTTGAATGTGTAACTCCTGAAATAACCTATGTCACACATTCAAAGCAATTATTTTGTCTTTTTAGGTAATTTGAAGGTTTTTTATTAATTACTTTATTTTGTTCTTTTTAGTTAGTTAATCTTTGCATTTTTGTTGAAGCATCGTTATTATGAGGCCTTTTTCCTGTAATTTTTGATATATTTAGTTCTTCAATGAGGAGACCATCTAAAGATTAACTCGTCTGCCATCCTGGAGCTGTCATCTTCAATTTATGAATTTTTACAAAAAATCATTAATCTTCGACTAAATTCATAATTTCCAAACCCAAAAACCCCGACATACCAATTTAAATAGGAACGGTCCATAATCGCAAAACTCGTCCACCATCTTGAAGCAGCTATCATGGATTTATTAATTTTTACATAAATTCATAATCCACCCCAAATCCCCTACTACCAATTTTAATGGAATCGGACCATAATTACAAAACTCGTCCGCCATATTGGAGCCGCCATCTTGTATTTATGAATTCTGTCAAAAATTCATAATCTCCGACCTGGAAAAACCCCCCATACCAATTTTTAATGAAATCTAACCATAATCATAGAAATCGTCTGCCATCTTGAAGCAGCCATTTTGATTTCGATAATTTTAACAAAAAATTCATGATTTTCAACCCCGAAAACCTCCACATACAAATTTTGAATCGAATCGGACCATAAACCCAACTCTCCGCCATTTTGGAGCCGCCATTTTGTTTTTTATAATGCATTGTCACCGGATTTATGAACACCTGCTAAATTTCACGTTAATCGGACAACTAAAAGAGGGTCAAAATTCACTTGCAAGATTTGTGTTTTGTGTGAACTAAACAATATAAATGCACTCTTCTCCGAAAAATCCAAACGCTTTATATGAAATTTCAAATATATCAAATACTATTTGAACGCGCAATGACATGAGGCTTATAATGACAATTTAAAATCCTAATTACCATTGATTTCTACACAAAAATTGTTCAAAATTGAATATTATAATATAACATTAATAGATCGAGATCTTTCAATGCTGCTCTTTCTCTTTCGCTTAGGTTTTAAACACTCAGTTCAAATCACAAATCAGTTCACGTACAGTTTACGGTCATAAAACACGTCTTATTTCTGAAAACTGCTCTCTACTATTACCTATAGAATAGGTATATACCAAGTCGAATATCCATCAGAAAACAACTACTTTCCTGGCTAATGCCTCGACGAACATTGTAAGTGTGCCATTTTAACTTTAAATTTTCAACTGAAAATATTGTTTTTGTCATTTATGGTTGGTTGATAAAAACAAAAATGTTTTCCCTGTATGGACTTCTAAGAGGATGAAATAAAAATATATTTTTATTTCTACATGAGGTTCAGAAAAATCGAAAGGAGGATTCATTTTTATGTCTCATATTGAGTAGACCTACGTTAAATTGCTCCGTAAAAACTTCATGTTTTATTCGGTAAAAAGTGGTTGTGAAAGCCCGTGAAAAGTGAAGAACGAGAAAACATAGTGAGTGTCATTTCACAACGGAACACACGGCCAGATAAGTTATGTCTGTGACCAGAAACAAACAAGAAATGAATTCCCTCATAAAGGAATCCATTCAGGAAATATTTCAAGATCGGGACTTCATTAGTGGAATAGTAAAAAAGGTAACAGACAAAATTGAACAAAAACTGAAGAAACTAGAAGAGGAAATGAAAACTCAGGCTGAAAGAACGTCTCATCTACAGCAAAAAGTGGATATATTGGTAACGAACAATAATCTCCTGGAACAAAAAGTCGATGAAATATATCAGAGTATGAAAGCCACCCATGTTTGTGTATACGGGGTAAACGAAGATGCTGATGATGAAGAAAACCTGCGAGAAAAAATCAAACTCATAATCAACACAAATACTGGCCTGATTTTAGGAAATTACAATATAGTTGGATGCTACAGAATAGGCAGGAAAATGGATATACCCAATAAAAGCAGACCTATTATATTAAAGTCAGCAAACACGGAACTAAAATCCAAGCTGTTCAAACACGCCTATAAGTTCGAAGGAAAGGAAAGGAAAGGAAAGGAAAGGAAAGGAAAGAAAACATTGCAGAAGATCTGACAATAAAACGCAGAACTATCCTGAAAGAAGCACAAAACATTCTTGGTATGAGAAATGCATGGAGTTTCAAGGGATGCATCTTCACCAAGCACGAGGGGCGCAATGTTAAAATAAATTGTGTTGCTGACATGGTTGGTTGGTTGAAAGCTGACGAGCCAGAGGTTGGCACTCAGTGGTTCCTCATTCAAATAGGTGCCTTCAATTAGGTTTAGTAGCCTGTTGATAAGGTTCTTCGGATTCATGCCTGTTTCCGGGCTGATCTCTCCATAGGTTCTGTGTCGCCTACTACTTAGGGCGTCACAGTCGAAGATAATGTGAGAGGCTGTTTCCTCTTCTTCATCACATAGTCTACACTCCACGGTTTCCCTGCGTACTCCCATGGTGTTAAGGTGTTTTTTTAGACCGCAGTGTCCAGTCAACAGACCTATTATTATACGTGCCTTCGTTCTGTTCAGGTTCAGAAGGTCAGCCGTCAGGGTCCGGTTTGGATGCCCCATCATGACTTTGCTGTGTATTTGCCTGAAAGTTTGATCCCAATATTGTAGGTGTCTTCTTTTTATCCACTCGTCGATCAGGGTCCTGCATCGGTTTTTGCTAATCCCGTGTACAGGTTCTGGCCCTGTGAATAGCGTTTCTGATGCTTGTCTAGCTAGCTGGTCCGCTTTTACGTTGCCCTCAATGCCTCTATGACCTGGCACCCACATCAAGGTGACCTTGTTGTGTTTTGCCAGCTTGTTGAGGTTCTGGAGGCAGTCCCAGACCAGTTTAGACTTTATCTGTATAGAGTTGAGTGCTTTGATAGCACTTTGACAGTCAGATAGAATGTAGATGTGTTTTTTCCTATAACCACTTTCTAGATTCTTCTGAATGCATACCATAATAGCATGTATTTCCGCTTGGAATATCGTGGAGCATTTGCCAAGTGGTGTTATGTGATCCCTTCTTGGCCTTACCCTATGTATTCCTGCTCCCCTTCCTTCAACTGTCTTTGAACCGTCTGTATACCAGACTATGTCCGCAGTTGATTGTGATTCTATACTCGGGGCCCATCCAGATCCGTCAATTCGGGTTTCGAATGGTTTTCCGAATGAGTATAGAGGTTGCATGTAGTCTGAAATCATTTCTAGTTCTTCGATGTTGATTACATGAGTGATTCTGGTATGTCCAGTTGTTCCGATTCTCCAGTTTTTTGTTTGTTTCAGTCTGTATGCACTCATCCTGGCCACTCCAATGACATGTAAGTCAAGGGGTTCGAGGTTTAGGATGATTTCCATTACAGTTGTTGGAGTGCTATTCATTGCACCCGTGATACAGAGACAGGCAAGCCTCTGGATTTTCCCAAGGTTGGTTTTTGCCTGTCTTTGATTTGTTTTTGGCCACCATAAGAGTGAGCCATAACTTACTCTTGGTCTTCTTACCGCTGTGTAAAGCCAGTGCATGGCTTTCGGTTTGAGCCCCCATGTTTTTCCAAAAGCTCTCCTGCACATCATGAAGGTTATCTTGCTTTTATTGGTTACATATTGAAGATGCAAGTTCCAGGTTAGTTTCTTGTCAAGAATCAGCCCTAGATATTTTACCTGCTCTACTACTTGTAATGTTTCACCGAATAGTCTGGGAGGTATGAGATCTCCCATGTTTTTTCTCCGGGTGAAGGGAATTAGTGTTGTTTTGTTCGGATTTGCCCTTAGGCTCTCTCTGATGCACTTCTCTACTGACCTCAGTGCATTTTGCATTAGCTCTGAGGTTGTTCGAGTATTCTTCCATTTGATGAGGATGACCAAGTCATCTGCATACCCTTGAGAGTAATACCCTTGGTTATTCAGAGAAATTAGCAGTTCATCTACAACCATGTCCCACAGAAGGGGGAAGAGTATGCTTCCCTGTGGGGTACCTCTGGAAATTTCAACCTGCTCTGTTTCCTCGAAAATGTTGGCTTGGACCAGTCTATTGTGAAGCATTGCCTGCAGGTGGTTTCGTCAATGCCTCTTCGAGTGGCCGCAGAGATCATTCTTTCTAAGGAGGTGTTGTCGAAGGCTCCTTCGATGTCTAGGAAAGTGCATAGTGCAATTTCTTTATTATCTAGAGACTCTTCAAGCCTTGAAACAAGCTGATGAAGTGCTGCCTCGCATGATTTTCCTGTTAGATAGGCATGGTGGTTTTGATGTAAAGGCCGTTCTACAAGAGCGGTTTCCCTTATGTCTCTATCTATCAGTTTCTAAGCCTTTCAGAAGGAATGACGATAGGCTTATTGGTCTGTATGCCTTTGCCT
The DNA here is from genome assembly GCA_018342105.1 of Gonioctena quinquepunctata. Lineage (NCBI taxonomy): Eukaryota > Metazoa > Arthropoda > Insecta > Coleoptera > Chrysomelidae > Gonioctena > Gonioctena quinquepunctata. The sequence continues at coordinate 116,523 of JAFIRS010003217.1, read as the reverse complement.
GGTCGTATGAGTCCCGTCCAGGTTTTGGAATAAAAACCACGTTTACAGTTTTCCAGGTTTGAGGTAGCCATCCCAATGCTAGGCTCAGTCTGCAGAGTTCTGTTGCTAGATGTTCAACTCCGCTCTGAAGTAGTATGGGAAATACTCCATCTGGGCCCGGAGACTTGTAAGGCTTGAAGGAGTTTATTGCCCACACTACTTTTGAATGAGTTACCGTTCGTTTAGCCACTTCCCAGTCTGCCTTTTCTGCCCTCAAATGAAGGTTTGCAGGGATTTCATATCCGGGGTTTTGGTTTGTGGTGACAGTGGATCCTGGGAAGTGTGTATGGAGCAAGAGTTCTATAGTTTTCCTTCCAGTGTTGGTGTGATTTCCGTTGGGTTTTTTGGGAGTCCCCAATGGATTGATTGGGTCTTTGGAAAGGATGCGGTGGTGTCTTGCTCTTTCTGAGGTTTGTTCTATGTCCTCACAGAACTTTCTCCATGACTTTCTTTGTTCCTCTCTGATTTTCTTGTTGTATTCTGTGAGAGTTTTGGAATAATCTTTCCAGTCACCAGTTTTTTTCGCTCGATTTAATAGTTTTCGCGTTTTGTTTCTAAGATATGTGAGTTCGGTGTTCCACCAGCTCACTTTACCTCTAGTGGTGCTGCGCTTTGAAGGGCAGTTGTTATGATTTGAAGTTATTATGGCCTCCTGTAACATTAGGGAGGTTTGCTCTATTTCATGAATCGTATTTGAGTTAGGTTTGACATTTTTGAAATTTGTGAAATTTGCCTTGAGCTCCTCACGGTACCCCGTCCAGTTGGTATAGCCAATCTCCACATGTATGTGTCGGTGATCTGAGTTTGAAGGTTCCTCAGATACTGCCCATTTGCTGACGTGCCGAACCACCAAAGAAGAGCCCAAAGTGATGTCAATGATTTCCCGTCTGTTAAGGGTTACGAAGGTTGGCTCATTGCCTCTATTAAGTACTTCCAGGTTACTGGAAACAATAAATTCAAGCAATGACTAACCTCTTGTGTTCGTGTCGGTGTTCCCCCACACTGTATTATGGGCGTTTGCATCGGCTCCGATGATAAGCTGGAGTTTGTGGTCCTGACAGTGTTTAACCAAAGCCCTCACTTGTTCTGATGGTGGAAGGCTTGTAGTCATAAGGCATGTAGACGGAGGCTAGTACTATGTTCCTCTCTACTCCGTCCTTGATGTAGGTCGTCTTGATTGCTGTTAGGTCCCGGTAACAGAATTCTATCAGATTCAGAACGTTCAATTTTTGTATGAAGAATTTTCACAATAGCGGTTTTCAATTAATCTGGACAAATTCTCCTCAAATGACGTATTGATAAGGAAGGTCCAAACACTCTGTGTGCTGATTTTGTTCTTCATATTGTTAATTTTGATGGTTGGATGGAAGAGCAATGTCTGCCTTTGAACTGTCATGTGCAGACGTTGAATCCTGCCGTTTGTCTGGTTATCTGTACCTTTCAATAAAAGCATTTATTATTATTATCATATTTTTTATTGATCTGTTACCGGGCTCGAGCACAAATTCAACATATTTTCTTATAGATTTTTTCTCATCTACGTCAGAACAAGATTTGCTCTCGCGATTGAATGCAATGATTGTTCCACAAGGATTGACTGGCTATATATATATTGACAATAAAAGTAAACTTCTAATTTTCTGGAATAAATACACTGCGCTACGCCACCTATGAACGCCTATTATAGGCTTTGGTATATGAAATTTTACTCCATTCAGACATTCAGACGATGATTATTCAGACAATGTTGGTTGAAAAAGTATAAACGATATTCACATCAGGTTCTGAATTGTATATTCTACGAGAAATACTTCTCTTTGAACAATTATTTATCGATCAAGTTTCCTAGGTTGCTATTCGAACCATATGTAGAAATTCTCACAGGAATAGAAAAGGATGAAGAATATGTGCTGGAATAGTAGGGGAATAGCACCCCTGAACGTTTTCAGCTCGATAAAGTTATGGAAAGTGAACTTTCCACGTTTAGATTTCACTCTACGAATACTTCCAGTCTAACGGACTAGATGGCGCTCATAAGCACGACATCTTTCAACAGTTCATAATACCTATTTCAGTTAATCTATATAATTTTGTTCCACTTGATTTGCACTGTGAACACTTAGATTTGAGCTAGTGGGAACATTGATACACTGTATGAATAATATTTTACTACTCAATTAAAAAAAGGTGGAAAGTCCTAATGAATGGATAAGAGTACCAGGAAAATTTGTTTGAAAATATAAACAGGGTGTTCAGAAAATCTGATGTGGAATCAGCTGCGACTGGAAAATTAACTTTATTTACTATCCTCCATCGTACAAGATAACCTCTTGGGATGTATTTATGTTGATAAGAGAAACATTCTCAATTGAATATTGATCAGAAAGATTTTCCTGAAATTCCCAGAATCTACGACCAAAAATATTCAATTGAGAATGTTTCCCTTTTCAGTACCAGGAATTTTCATTTCATTTCAGTTAAGTAACACGGAATGCAAAACTGCACGAAAGCGAAGCTCTGATGCAAGGAACTTGGAAACAATGAATCTAAGTATCTGTAACTGATACACGGAAAATCAGTAAAGAACATTTGTCAGCTAGAAAATAAACGTGTGTGGTCGGGGACCCCCATTAGGAACGAAGTTCCTTTACTCCTTTTATCATCCTCCATATTGCTCCCCATATTTTGATGTGTTGGACTCTCCATTTTTTCTCACTTTGAAAATGTTTGGATTTTTCTTCACTTTCGGCAAATTTGTTCGGAAAGTGTGGTGAACAGAATTTTCCTTCTGGACACAGTTTTTGAGCGTCTTTTTCTCACCCCTTTCCATTTTCCACATTTTGATGGGTTACACTCACCAATTTCTTTTCGTTTTCAACTTTTTTTCAGTTTTCATACTCTGCGCTAACCTCGGCTCGGGCGGACTTGTCGGCCTCGGACACGGTGCCTGGCTCTCCAGTGTCTTTATAAGGTTTAATATTACTCTTCTTCACACTTTCTCTATGTTTAGAAAAGTAATCAGTGAGTTTTTGAGTTTTTCGGCTTCTCTTAGGGGAAGCATATTTTTCTGAGTTCCTCGGCTAGTACCGATTTCTCTGTTTGCCGATGTGAGTTTTGGCAACACACTGTTTTTATCAGTTTCGGTGGTTTGGTTTGGTGGAATAATGTCTTTTTCACGGTTTTTGTCACTGGGTGGATCCATTGTGGCTTTTTTTTAATTTATCCACGCTTTTGTTGCGATCTGCACCTCCATCGCTGGATTCTTCCATTGGGGGGTCATTTATTGAACTTTTCCAGGAATTCAGCTGTGGTTGTTTGTGTCCTTTCACTTTTAATAAGCGAAATTGTCTCCACTATCGTGGGTTTTGAAATCCTAACCTCACCTTTTCACTCTGGCGAACCAATACGGTCGAAATTCACGTACTTGGCGGTTATCAAGGGTCACAATAGCCTGCAGTTTTCCAATGGCCAGATATCGTGTTAAAAACATTATTTTTACCCTTTTAAGCCGAGTCGTCCACCAGGAATGCATCAAACACGCGGCATGCAACATACGACATGAGGCAAATATCGCGTATAGACTTGTGCCGCATAAAAACAATCTAATCACGTGGATGTCGTCGGAACTACCGCATACCAGTTCAGCGCATGCACATGTCGTAAAACATAAACTGCATGCGGTATTCCATGCATGTCTTTTCGCAATATTGTTGCGTGTTTGAACAGCGAATATGTCTACTGAAGACCCAATAGTCAAGATTAATTTTGTTGAGGCGGTTAGAACAGCGCCCCTGCATATTAAACTACAATTCCGGGGCAAGTTGCCTGCCGATAATGAGTATCTTGCTTTTCTGTCATAGGTAACAGATTAAATCCTTCTATAAATTCTATGGATCTAAAAAAAACTGGATTGAGTGTTGATTGCTTTTTTGTAACAGAAGCTGGACTATGCATCATACTATTAACAAATGGAGGATGAATCCAGAAACGACGCTGCTTTTGTTTTCGTTTGCGTCGTCTTCGCAAGTACTGCCAAGCTACTATAACATCCTTCTCGCTTGAAGACATTTTATTTACCACATTCACTTCATGTCGTATGTTGCATGCTGCGTGTTTGATGCATCCTTGTTGGGCGACTCGCCTTAGGCATTTAGATCACTTTCAGTGCATTGTTTTATTGTTTTTAAGTTAACGAAGGAGTTTAAAATTAACTTTTTCAACACTTTGGGGTTTATACGGCACCTTGAACTACTGAATTTAACGAAATTCGCGGAGCACATTGAAGCTCTACCAACTACAGAATGACAATTGAATTATTTATTGTCGTACTTGAAAAACTGAGGCTTTCTAACGTGCTGAAAAAGGTATATTTGAATTCAAATATCAAATCACTGTATGTAGTGAGTTCAAAACCCCTTATTCCATTAATTTTGCATTTTCTTCTTCCCTATATAGGAATTGAATGCGTTGACAGGACCAAGTGTAGTTATCACTCATACTCGTATATAATAGAAAGAGACAGAGAGAGGAAGAGAGTCGCATGGAGGGGGCATAAACGCTTTTTCTTACGTTACATTTTCTACCAGTTGTTACAAAACCTTAGGAGTCATCCTGTAAGAATATATTACCGGTAGATTCTCAAACCCGGGTCTGAAATAACTTTCCTTCTTTCTTAATAAAACTACGCCATATACAGTTGGAGTTAAACAATCACAGTTTTGAGGACAATTAACATCTGTGAGGCAGCTTAGCTATGCTATAATTCTGGATCAAAGACTTGAAAAACCAATTTCTACATCTGCAGGATATAAACTCAGCGGGAGCCTTGAGCCTTGTATAAGTCAGGAACTCCCATAAAAATATTGAAATTAACCCTGACCAGCCATAAATCGAGGATTTTTTAGTAGTCAGGGCATGGGAAGTTTATGTTGAAATTAAATATAAAATTTCCCAATATCGGGATTCTTCGTCGAATGGATCGATACCCATATGAATATCTGTTCGTTAGAATGTAAAGGGTTCAATGACATGCCCAAGAGCCACGAAAAGGAAGTTTTTTGGTCATTTTGGTCAGTTGATCTTTCGAAAGCTCTTTTTGTGAAGTCATGACCACTAATGGGCATTGTCAGTTAATTCAGAGGAAATTAGGAATAATTTTCCAAAAACACCATTAAACTAGCACAAAGAATTCCATAGTTCTAAGTAGTACCGCCAGCTTCCGGATGGCGGAGATCAAGCAATGGCTCCCCCCAAGACTAGATTCGTGATTGGTCGACGGGATCATTACGAATTTGATTATTAGAGTTTTTCAAAATCCCACCCCATTGGTTAGGGAATTACTCAAAGTGGGGATTAGTTGTGAATAGGGGTTGAAATTGTTTTTATTTGTCGATTTGGGGTTCCCTCAAAGACCAGGCGTAGGTGACATCTTACGCGGTGAATTATTTCAGGAAAAATCGTCAGTTGATATTTCGTCGTGGCACGGGGTGAACTAACTACCAGAAATTTTATTCAAGTCAGTAGTTCCTTTTGGGTCTAGAGAAAGTCAAAATTCATCAGTTCCGTATCGAGATAAAGTGCTTACATTCGAGATCCGATCATTTGAAATAGTCGGTTTCGCGAGGGTTCTTTCAGATAATTACCAAATTCCATCAACTGGAAATTGTGGCATTCCTTGTTTCCAAGTAGAATTTTCCAACTGTCGAAAGTTTAGGTGAAGTCAATCAAAGTACATGAGTGTGTTATACAGTCAACTACTACCGCATGCTGCGTAAAGTAACTTCATTCCAAGAAAAACTTTGAACGGAAAGGATTATTTCTAACCTCAAGAAAATAAAACAGTAGAAATGAACGTTAACGGTAATATACCTACAGATGGATAACGACAAATGAGAAAGTTAGAAACTCACCGAATGAACTGTTACACGGAATGGATGCAAAAGTTTCAAAAGCTTTGAGAAGTTATGAAAACTCAAATGAGAAATTCAACTGAGAAAGCACGGTTTTCACTTAACTTCTGGCGGAAAATTGAATAAACTTCATTTTCTAAGGAAATAAAAGAGAACAGTTGTTTTTTTGCCGCTTCCTACAAGTATCAATTATTTATAGGAAAGGACATAATAGGAAAAATATGTTTATGAAATATATGGAAATACATTTTAGGATAGAATTATAGAAAAATCAATGGAGTCTTCCATTAACTGGAAAATGTTTTCTGGGCATATTGTTATAAATGTTTTCTATACACTTGAATGCTGACTCATTGGATTTTTAAGAGAGGGGATTATAGAACTTGAAATTCGTATATTGATATTTGATTAGGTAGACAAGTAATGAAACCATGGAGCAGTGAACTGTAACATGGAATGGACGCATAATTTCAGAATTTGAAGCTTCGAGACGTTATGAAAACTTGAATAAGAAATTCGTCTAAAGAGGGAAGGTTAGGTTAGGTTGGTTCAATTCTGGCGAAAAATTGAGCAAATCGTACCTGTTTTTAAACGGTTTTATTTAGTTGGCCTTGTTTGTGTCTTGTGTGGGTCAAATCTAGTAATTGAAATTTTACCCCTTTTCTGTTGACCGATTGATCAGAAATTTGGTACACACCTTCAGTTCTGATGACAATACAATAACGTGTTGATTTGTTGAAAATATAAACAGGATGTTCATAAAATCAGATGTGGAATCATCTGCGACTGAAAGATAAACTTTAGTCACTATCTTCCATCGTCAAGATAACCTCTTGTGGGGTATTCATGTTGAAAATTTTTACATGAAAGAAAATTTTTTGGTACCGACTTTATTCTTATTATTTTCAACTTTTCAGTCCTTATTGCCATATGTGCGTGTTTTTTTAATTTTTTCAAACTATAATTTAGTTTTTAACTTTTTAGTCCATATTGCCATATAAGACTAAACAAGACTACGGGGGAAAACTCGGTTGATTCATCCAAATGAAATGAAATAAGCACAATAGTGGAAGTCAGTTTCAAATCTTGTCTCTCTCAACTGGTCGGCCCTCAATTCTTATACATTTTGAATTATTTTTCTATTATTATTGGCCACTCTCCTGAGTTCTGGAATACTTACTTCACGGCAGGCTTGCCTTATTCTCTCACAAAGTTCTTGTCGATTTCGTGGCCCAGACTTGTGAACCTTATACTTGACAGTTCCCCAGAAGTGAAAATCCATTGGTGTTATGTCAGGAGAGCGAGGAGGCCATTGTTCATACGGGCTATTTCTACCAATCCAACGTAATGGAAAATGTTCGTTTAACCACTCTCGAACCATCCAAGAATTATGAACGGAAGCTCCGTCTAGATGAACGTACATCTCTTGTCGCACATCGAGGGGTAGATTTTCAATGATTTCCCATAATTCATTATAAAAAAAATTCAATATTCGTTCAGCGTTAATGGTATTATTGAAAAAAATGGTCCAACTATTCTATCGCCTAGAATACCACACCATACATGAACTTTTTGAGAGTATTGGTCCTTAGTTTATAACACAGTGGGGATTTTCGGTACACCACTATCTGCAATTTTGAGCAGATACTATTCCATTGGTAGTGAACATAGCCTCATCAGTGAACAACATTTTTCTTAGGAAATTTATCTCATTTGAAAAAATTCCTTGGGTCCAATAGCAGTAATCTAATCGTTTATTTTCGTCACATTCTTTCAATGTGTGCAAGAACTCCTGTTTGAAAGGTTTGATTTTATGACGAACAAGACATCTTCTGATTTTCTCTCTACTCAAATTTAATTGCTCAGACCTTTCATGCAAACTAATTTTGGGATTGGCACGAACTGAAGCTAAGATAATATCATCAATATGGTACCTTCGATTTCGATGTAGATTGTCAATAGCTGGACGATTCTTTAATACACTTCCGATTTGAGTAAAAAGTTTATTCACGGAGGCTGCCGTTCCATGTCGAATACGATTTTGTTGCGGATGTCTTCTGTGGAATTCATGAGTAACTTGTCTGTTACTTCGATCACCATCACCAAATAACCTTATTATTCCAATTTTTTCTCGTAAATTAAGACGTTCAATGGGCATTTTGTTACTGTTTTTGACGCATTTACTTTCAAACTGACATTTGGTATAAATAGTTCATTTGTTTCCATGACACTCCAGCCCAAATTGAAAACTGTTGAAACACAAAATATGAGACTTCTTTGAAACATTGAGAATGACGATTTTCCATCCAAAATTGGGCAAATGGTATTATTCGCAACCAATCATCTTCAACAGAAAATTGAAAAATTCCTCAAAATTGGAGACAGGCTAGTAAAGGAGACTAAATTCGATTAACTTACATTTGATAAAATAATAATGATCAATTTTAGTTATTTCGAAACGTTTATTCCATTGATTTTGACTATTATATCATTTCTGTAGCTTCTCATTCAGAACCAATAATTGAAAATCGGACTTGAATAAAAAAATTACAAAAAAATTCAAAATTCTAATTTTGTTATATGTAGGGCCACAATCGATTTTTGAGCAACTTTTTCGAAAAACTTTTTTCGGTATCTCCAACGCGAAGCAAAATATCGAGAATTTGCCCTTTTCGCGGGATCGAAGTAGACTGGGTTTAAGGCAGTCACTCGGACTGAGTATTGCGAAAAGTGCGGCCCATGAAGGTCTACGTCTGTACAAAAAATCAAATCTCTGCTTTCAAAAATGACTAAAATACAGGGGTGTCTTCATCTTAAGTGTGTCATACTGTATATTCACTCTTGCAGTATATTCTGGTTATCATTATTCCACGAGAAACTGAAGTATTTCCGGAAATCCCAAATGATTCATCGAACGTCCAAACGAGAATATTTCTTGGTCAGGTGGGAAAGGTTTACATTTTCGAGAGCCGCCTACATAATATTGTAGGTCGAGCACGTTTTCCAAAAAGTTTTGGCATCGGCCAGATATTCACTTTCGCACGTATATGAAAACGATCATGGCATTTTGTCAAGTATTCCTCACTGTCCACAATCTACACGGTGCGGTTCCAAATTTGATGGTGTAGTATTCGGCTGGTGGTATATCTCTAAAATAGCGTCATAAAACATTGAAGAGTTCGAAACTGGTATATTGCATAGGATGTACACTAGGTCGCGAGGAATCACAACAGTCGATTAACTTTCTGCTATTGATTTTGATGTTTCACGCTGGTGTTCGATGTGAAACCTCCAATAGTTATATAAGCTATGGTGACGACGGGATAATTGTTGTTTACCGTTTCCTAAAAATGGAGTCAACTCATTTCGAACATTGTATTTCAGCACACAGTTCTCGATTTATCATTAATAACCATGTAGTCCGCCCCTGCGACGCTCACTATGCACAATATTCATCCTATAAAAAAAACAACTCACCTTTCTATCCGTCCGTATATTTGGTTTGAAGATTTCAGACCAATTTCAGTTATGGGTCATTCGTAAAAAGGAGGGGTTGGGATGATATATCTTCGGACTGTGTGCCTCATACAATTACGATCGAACTTCATTTAGGTAAGTTCGTTCAATTGTATTTTTGCATACTATACTATTTGGGCAACGTTTCGTCCCAAGCTGGAAACTTCTTCAGGTTTTATTATTTATTTATTTATTTATACATACTGAAAATAAAAATTATAATTTTTTTTTAAAGACAAGCTTCTATTTATACAGATGCTTTAAACAGGAAACAATAATTTCTTTCGTTTGATCTAGGCTATTTTGTGAGTAACAGATTCAAAATTTTGCCGCGCAAGATTACCTATTTTGTATCCGCGGCAAGCTTTTGAATCTGTTACTCACAGAATAACCTAGATCAAACAATGAAATAAATTATTGTTTCCTCTTTAGTGCATTTGTATAAATAGAAGCTTGTCTTTGAAAATTTATTTTTTATAATTTTTATTTTTAGCTTTTTCTTTTATACCCAACTAATAAAAGCTTGTTTTTAATTTTTTTTCGTTCATTTATTTTTGAACTTTGACAAAAAAATCATAATATTCAACCCCGAAAACCCCTAGATACCAATTTTGAATAGAATCGGACCATAATCAGATAAATTTTCACCGGAATTATGTACACCTGCCAAATTTCAAATCAATCGGACGATTAGAAGTGAGTCAAATTTAACTTGCAAAATTTGATTACAGACAGACACCGGATCAGCTGAAACTAAAAATAAAAGCTTGTAAAAAAAATATTCGACCCCAAAAATCCCCACATACCAATTATGAATAGAATCGGGCCATAATCACAAAACTATTCCGCCATTTTAGGAGCCGCCATATTAAATTTTTGAATTTTGACAAAAAAATCATGATCTACGACCCTGACAACCCCTAGATACCAATTTTGAATAGAATCGGACCATAATCACAAAAATTGTCCGCCATATTGGAGCCACCATTTTATTTTTTCTCTTAACAAAAATTGCATAATACATTGTTACCGGAATTTAATACACCTGCCAAATTTCGAATCAATCGGACGATTGAAAGTGGGTCAAATTCAAATTGCAATATTTGATTACCGACACACAGACACACAGGTGAAACTAAATAAAAGCTAAAAACGAAATGGCGGCTACAATATAGTGGACGAGATTTGTGTTTATGGTCCGATTCAATTCAAAATTGGTATGTGGGGGTTTTCAGGGTCGAAGATTTGAATTTTTGGCCAGGGGGAAACAACTCTTTAAATAGGTGTACATGCAGACATTTAAATATTTCAATACGACTTTAAGTACCAAAATATCTTAAATATACTTAAATTATTTCAATATGACTTTAAGTACCAAAATATCATGAATATACTTAAATTATTTCAATATCAGTTTCAGTACTTCAGTATCAACAAATACCGCTTCATACTTTAAATATTACTTTTATTCCAAAAATATCCACTCCATACTTTAAATATTTTTTAAAATTTAAAATATTTCAATATTTGTCAGTATTCCCAAGAAATACCTACTTATAGTTTTAATTTTACCAACATATAATTTCAAGTATTTATTACAGTTTAAATTTCAAAATCCTTTTCAGCCCCCAATATTTTAAAATATTTGGGATGCAGTTCAGTACCGACATTTTCTTGCATAATTCGTTAGTGTGTGTCTAAATGGCAGGTTACGAAAAACATATTTCGGTTTATTCAGTTCTAATTACGAAAAGTTTAAAATCCCATGTGGATATAGAAGGACACTTTTGTGTTTGAAGGATCATATTACCAAACTGAACTATTCCAGTCAGTCTCTCCAAAGTAAGAAGAGAAAGGCTGAATCACAAACTGCTAATAGGAATAAAAAATCTGACTTGGATTCACAAGATATGAACAAATCCAACCGAGAATTCGACATTAATGAAGAATGACTCAAACTGAATAAACAGTTAGTTAATTACATAAAGTATCTCGGGAAGAAAGTCAATGCTCTGGATTCTTCATCCACGAGTAATGATGCCTCTGCTTTAATACCATGTTTTATTTGCAATTTAGAGTGTGTCTACATATTCAATAGGTAGCAAATACTATTGGACCCTGTCAAATTTTTATAAACATATAAAAAAACATTTAGATGAAAAATCATCAAAAAAAAGTTTACTGACAACTTTAGATACATTTGTATCAAAAGCACCCATTTCTGGGCAGCCTGGCAATGGACCCGATGATACAAACATATCCGACTAAAATGGTTCAGACTCAAATTTTTAGAAAGCAGAGATGTTGGTAATCAGGTAGCCAACATTCTCTGCTCAAAAAATTCGGCTGCGATACCTCAAAAAATAAAAACAATTAAATGGAAACAAAGGAGTAGGCGAAAACTAAATGCGGCATCGTTGGATGAACGACAATCGATTTTAACAAGGTTTTTTTCGATTATAAAAGATATCGAATATGTCATTGATAAAGAACCAGATAATATAAGCAGAGAATTCTGTGAAAATGTTGAGAAATCATCATTAACGAAATCGAAAGCGTTAGATTTCAAAAAGGAGTGAAGCTGTTTTCTAATTATTTGTACCTGACGGGGGGAGGCCTTTTGTATGAAACGCTCTATACTAATTTAAAACCACCCTTACCCTCTCTATCATCTGTCAGAAAAACCCTGCAAAAATAAATTTGACGTTTTTGAGGGCAAACTCCGTTTTGCAGAATTGAAAAAATATCTGGATAAACATAACTATCCAAATAAAATATGGGTTTGCGAGGACGGGACTGCCATAACCGGTAAGTAAGCAAAAAATCAATGTATCGAACATTTTATTTTCACAATAACGGTTCGATAATTGTCTCGTTTCAGGTCGAATTCAGTACGACTCCACTACAAATAACATAATTACCCATTGATGAAAAATCGGGTTGGCCGATGCTCGAGTCATACAAAGCTACGAGTGTTAAGACTGTTGAGGAAACCTTCAAGAGCAGTGTCAAAAGTAGATACACCTACTTGATAATGGCTCAGCCATTAGTTCCAAATGCTGCTGCATTTTGCCTTTGTGTTTATGGAACAAATAATAGTTTCGTGCATACTGACGTTTTGAATCGGTGGAAAACAATGAATGAAGTTGCCAAAAATATGGAATTGAAATCAATATGAAGATGAAAATGTAATGGAGTTGCTGGAGAATGTTGATTTAAATTTAACTAATTATTCCGAAAAATGTCCAAACAGCATCTCATCAAAGTCCAATCCGGAGGAAGAACTGTCATTGTAAAGAAATGGACTTTATGTTGGCTCTTGGAGGAAAAATCGAACAAAAAATTAAGTACAGACTGCCTGGAGCGAGTGAAAGGGCTGAATTTGGATACACACTCAGGAAAAACGAATAAATCCAAGAAACCCAAGCAAACGAAACACGAAACTACTGTATTACAGTCCTATATTGTTAAAGGCAAACACATTCCTCTAATCGCCGAAAAGTACTATGCAATTGCATGTAGCGATAGCTGATATATTGGGAGATTAATGGAATTGAAGGAAAAACTTGTTATCAAATTTTTGAAATATGATCTTGATTCGTTTGTGTGGCCAATGAAGGACGACATACAGGAAGTGTCGATTGAATTTATTTTCGAAGGTATAAATATCTTTGCAAGGTTCCCATCCGTTTCAAATCAGTAGTCCATCATTGAACAAAATCAACAAAAAGAACAAATCTTTTAAAAAAGAAATTGGACTCAATTAGGATTCCGTATGTCTGAACCACTTAAGGATTATTTGAGTATAGTTATATTTTTTTATTCAACACTTTTTTCTACTCACGAACTGTGATATTTTATACATGTCATGAAAATTGACCTATCTTTGCGGTTTTTCATTATAATATGGTTTCGTTGATATTATTGGTTAATATTTATTTGTACACTTGTACACTATGTCTGTTTTTTCACTGTAAGCATAAGTAAACTGGACCGCAAAAATAGCAGTTATTTTTTCTGGTAGATTGTTCCTAGAGTTGATCTGAAGTTTTATCAGCATATCTTGTTTTTAGTTTGACATTTAAACTTTTATTTATTATATTATTATGTATTATTTATTTTATTTATGAATAAATATTTATTTTGGAATACGTTTCATTTTTCAGTTATTCTCCCTGATCCTCAAATGGAGGATTTTTGAATGAAATATAATATGTCCCAATACCTTGAAAACGTTCATTTTAATTTCTCACCAACAGATATACACTTTGGGTATTTTTGTAAAAAACACGGGTTTAATTATACCGGAATCGTTGATTCCTTTAGTTCAATATAGCTTCATCACGTTTGCATTACCTTAATTACACTAAATATTCTATTCACTATGTTCCAATTATTTTCATTGCATTTCCATTTATTTACTAAGTACATTTCCAGTATTTTCAATACCTTCAGTATATTTTAATTATTTTCAATACATCTCTGGTACTTTAAATACCTTCAGTATACTTAAATTATTTAAATACATTTTCAGTACATTAAATATTATCATTATCCTAAATATACTTTAAATATTCCAGTATACTTTAAATATTGTTAATTATCAGATATTTAATTATGGTGTACAGATTTTGGGTAGTTGTTTCCCCCTCGATTTTTGGTCAAAACTCATGGAATCAAAATGGCGGCTCCAATATGGCTCACGATCTCTGTGATTATGGTCCGATTCTATTCAAAATTGGTATGTGGGGGCTTTTGGCGTCGGAGATTATAATTTTTTTTGTCAAAATTTATAATATTAAAAAGGGCGACTCCAAGATGGCGCACGATCTCTGTGATTATGGTCTGATTCTATTCAATATTGGTATTTGGGGTTTTTCAGGGTCGGAGATCATTAATTTTTTGTCAAAATTCATGAATTCAAAATGGCGGCTCCAAGATGGCGACGATTCTGTGATTATGGTCCGTTTCTATTCAAAATTGGTATGTTGGGGTTTTTGGGGTCGGAGATTTAGAATTTACTCGAAGATTATTGATTTTTTGTCAGAATGCATGAATTGAAGCTGGCGGACGAGTTAAGCTTCAGATGGTCTCCTCATCGAAAAACTAGATAGCTCACAACTCACAGGAAAAAAGCCTCTAAAGACAAGCTTTCATTCAAATGCGCTGAAAAGTTAAAAATAATAGCTTTGGATATGTTACGTAGGTTATTCCGTGAGTTACAGATTCAAAAGCTTGTCGCTTTTATATTCGAACAAACCAAAAACTTGAACCTGTAACTCATTTAATAACCTACGTCACATATCCAAAGTAATTATTTTTTACATTTTAGCGCATTTGAATATAAACTTGTCTTTTAAAACGTTTTTTATTAATTATATTATTTTCCGTAGATTAGGGTTTGTAAATAGTTATTCAAATTTTATTTTCGGGTTTGTTGTGAACTACAATTACGAGTGTTGTGGAAGTGAATTAGGTTGATACGTTCAGTTCTATTATTTATGGCGTTTTGGTATTTTTTTATGTATATAATTCCTTTTATGCAACGTTTTCCTTTATTTTTCTCAAATGCTAGGATTTTGGTGTTTTCGAAGATGCTTATCTTGGATGATAAGGCAGTACTTGATATACATATATTTGTAGCCGTTGAGTCTGTTGCTCAAAAGTTGTGATGTCATACCTACATATTCTTTGTTGCTATCGTTGCATGGAATGATTCAAATAAGGTTCGAGTGTTTCCTTTTCGGAATTTGATTTTTAAAAGGTGTGTAGTTTAAATCACACCTCGAGATTTTTTTTATTAATTTTTTTTTTATATTATCAGAGAGGCCCTGTACATACAGGAGAGCAATGTAGCTACCTGGTTTCGATGTTTATTTTTTGTTTCTGATTTATTCTATACATTCTTGTCTTAACTCTGGAGTGTTTAGTTGAATGGCTCTGTCGGTTATACTTATTACTACGCTTTTTTATGTAGTGAAGGGTGATTTTAATCAAAATTTGAATATCTGCCAGGTATCTTTGGTGTACCATTGGGTTGGAATCTTTAATTTCATTCAATCAATGTGAAGTCTACGAAATTTATTATGTTGTCCGGTTCCTCTTCTGTAGTAAATTTGGATGGAATGAATTGAAAGCGTTGACGATTTCTTTCAGTTTATTTTCTGGGATAGCCATTATGCAATCATCCATATACCTCCTAAAAAACGTGAGTTTGAAATTCAAGATTTTCATTACAGTTTCCCCTAGTTCCTCCATGACTAGTTGTGCAACTGGAGCCGATATGGGGGAGCCCATAGCCAACCATCTAGTGGCTTATAGAATCGTTGATTATATTTAAAAAAAATAGGGTTACTGTGACAGTGATTAATTCTCTCAAAGGGTGGTGTAGTTTTTCAAGATGTTCCATTTTTTCCTAATTATTTCATTGAATTAACTAATCGGGATGTTTTTATGAAGTGATATGACATCTGAGGTTATGAGAGAATATGCTTTCCTGGGCTAGTAATATTATTGATGAATTTTTTTAAGGCGAAAGAATTTTTGATGTAGTATTTGTTTCGACCAGTGATGACATAAGATGACTACTTGTAGTGAGAACATATGTTGCTACGGAAAACCTGATCTCTTTAAGATACAATTTTTGGACACTTGGCATTATTTTTCCACGCAATCCTGGTATCCTGAAAGTTCTGTAACCAACAAGCGCCATTCTTTACCAGTGATATGATTATCACCAGTTTTGATCCTGAAATCTCTGGCGATTTGAAAAATGTTCTATTAATTTGCTGTGTATCTATCGTTGATTTGTTGGAGCGGATATGGATCTAACATTACCAGTCCATCAACCATGTGAAGGCATTCCTCCATTTTTTGAGAGCTAAGGAGAAAGTGAAAATGTTAAATATTTTCCGTATTTTCGTATGCAATTCAAAAAGCTTCCTCAATATTTTGTAAAGTGTGAACTCATTATTTTGTACTATTTTAATTTGGCTTGGTTGTCAGATGAGAATTCTAAGGATTTGCAATAATCAATAGATGTTATAACATTTTTTGCTTGATTGATGGAGAGATCCAAGTATTGTAATCAGTTATCCGTCATGAAAATTCATCTGAAAAATACTCAGAAATCGTAAAACTCGCGATTGAATTCACTAGCAGGTGGAAAACTTTGTCCAAGCAAGCCAGACAAGTGAATTCAAGTAGATGGCCATCACTTAAGCATATAAAAAATATTAAAAATTAGAATACAATTAGTTACCGACTAATTGAATATTTTTCCATTCGTGAAAAATTATTGGGAGTACGCAATAACTCATCAGGGCAAAGTAATTTCTTTGCCCTTCTATACTTTGTATAGATTGCCTGATCCAATCATTTTTGTTTTCAGATTGTGGAAGGTTATAATCCTAAAGAATTTGATATCGTTCAGAGTATCGCGATCGTTTTTGAATTGCGTTGGAGATAACGGCACGTAGTGTTCGCAAGCTCGGACTCCCTTCCAAATATTGTCCGCTCTCAATGTTGCTTGGCTTCAGATCGAAGAGAATTTTTCCACATGATCATTTCCAGTAGTATTTCAACGACAAATCCTATACCCACATCCAATTATTATATAAAACTATTTGAAACGCTCGCATAAGCTTGGCAGGAGGCGAGTCCAGAAACTCATTCTCCGGGTATGTACCAGTACATACCTGCTAAGAGCAGCAGGGATAACCAATCCAATCTAAAATTATTTATATTTCCATACTAAGACATACATTAACAACTCGACTAATATATACATTTTATTTCATTTACGTACAATTTTTGTTCCTCTTCTTGTTGGGGTGGGAAGAGAAATGGGAATTGTGGCTCAAAGTTTGGGGACGGTTGACTGCCAGCTTGTCCTCCTAGTGGGGCGAAGGGGCAGCCCTGCTGATCTCACCAGTTGAGCCTTTTTGACTTATTAATCTTGTTATATTATAAAAAAAAAATATTTCAAGATGCCTCCTGCTTGGCTTTATCTACGAAAATTGTAGATCCCGACTTTTTTCATGGGTTCTACTCAATATACGCTCCGGGAAAAAACCGGTTTTGAAAAATGCCTATTTAAGTCTTTACCATTCCCTTTTGATTGTAAGATTTTTTTCTTTCAATTTTGATTTCAGTTATTTTTGACGTTCCTGTTATTTATTCAGCTTTCTCATACAAATTACCCCGTGCTTTCTGTATTCAAGAGACTCCTTCTGCTCCCTACCAACTCTCTAGACTACTTAATACGCCTAGAAACCGGATCTACTCACCTTGACTACACGGTTTTCAAGCACACTCTGAACTGGTTATTGAAATTGTTCTCCATAGACAATGATAGGTACCCTCGAAAATGGTTTTTGAGGTTGTTTGAACTGGGTGGGGAAGACGTTAGATATAATTGGGTCAGCAAGGTGAAACTCTGGTTCGAGTCAATAAATTCCCTAGATGTACTGAACCAACTCAACCATCGACTTTTAAGATCGAAAAAGGGCGAAATACTTAAGAAATTCGCAACAAAATGCCACGCTGAAGATCTAACTACAGTTGTCTAGGTATATTCTTTTCAACCCGATATATCCAACAGTCAGTTCACCGCAAAGTTTCCTCATTTTTCATGTTATCCGCTTAGTCGTCCAAATTCGCTTATAATATAAACATACATTGAGATTAGCATTCAATGGTATGAACTACACTATTGAATTTGGTGAAATTTGCTCTATATGCAATAGATATGAGTGCCAAACTTTGAAACACAATTTATTTGAGTGCCCTATACTTGCTGCTGTCAGACCCAAAGGGCATTTTTTTTTAGCAAATTTTGATTTCTTCGTAAATTCCTTGCACAACCTTAACCATGATAACGCCAAAGCGCTATCTAATTCCCAAAATCGACAGTTTCTGACTCATTTCGATTTTTTCCAATTTTGTGAGTTTGCACTCAAGATTTCTGAACACTAACGATCACAATTTTGGAGCAAAAGCCTTCAAACTCATATCATAATGAGTGCATGTGTAGCCTATGTGATAATAATGACAAAATTTCATACAGAGTGTTGATGGTTGAGTTGTCGATTAGACATTTTTCAAACGATTAAAAGTCCGTTTTTCAGATGGATCACCCTGTGAATAAGCACCTATAAGATGTGTTTCGCCCCCCCTTGTTTCCCTCAATATTTAAGTGAAATTTAGAAATCAGTGATCATGTACAATATCAAAATATATACACCAAAATTTACAAAAAAGAATTAAAGGTTATTTGTGAAACATTCTTAACCTCACTGGTACGGTAAATAATGTCTATCTTTTGTTATGTTTGGGGTTTCCGTTAACCATTGAAATTGACAAGGGTTGACGTATGCATGCATAACATTAAGATTATTTTACACCCTGCCTACTTAAGCAAAAATAAATGAAAATATTTGGACCACCAGATAATAGTTTTAGCTGAGGTTTTCTGAGAATCCTGTACTTAACTCTCACTTACCGTTCGTTTTCTACGTCCTCGTCGTTCCTCTTGTAATCCTGAAATGCAATAGGTGGGCAATCATCACTCCTATTTTTCCGAAACTTCACTGCACTTATTCGAGTCTGCAATCTTCATTATTGACTTCTACTCGAACATCACTCCCATTGATGCCACACAGCATTACTTAACTCTTGCGTTTCCGTGAAAGTCTTGAATTTTCCGTTTCCCGACCAAAACTAGGTACTAGCGGCTAAGATTCCTGAGGCCGTCTTTGACTTTTCTTGGGAACAACTCGAGGATATTCTCTACCTTTTTTCTAAACGCTTCTCGAATTCCGACAAATTCGCTTGTCGGCCCGCAAATATCTTTTTGTTTCACTCTTTCGCCTTCAGTAGTCCGCAGAGAACTCCTTTTTTCTTTTTTTACAGAAAAAACAATATATTTCTCGACCGCTCTCTGAACACTCTATTGTGTTCAGATTCTTGCTTTCGAACCCTGCAGCAAGCAGTATTCATGCTCCGCTCGTTTTGATACGCGTCTCAAAATTATCGTTTCTTTAGCTTAGTTTCAGATTGGATTCCCAGATTCAGCGTGGGCTTAGTCACGCTCTAGAATCATCAAAAATATTTCGCGAGGCTGTATATCACCATACAATTTACGAAGACCATACATCCGTCGATAACTTAGTTACTTTGTAACAATTTCAAAGTCACTACCAGTTGTGCGAAATATCCGTACGTTAGTTTGATGTGGAGTTGCATACGGTCAAGGGTCCTTCCTAAAATAATTCCCAGATTTCGATAGGAATGCTCCACTTTCATATTCTACCTACATACAACAATTAATCTCAAAACATTATAATAACATTGGATATTAATCCTAATTTGATTAAAAAAAAACTCAGATAAAACTATAACACTGACAGGGTCTTACACTTCCACTCCATAGAATTGATTCCAAAGGGGTTATTGAATATGAGATTTTTATTCACTGTTCATAAAGTTTATTTGATCAAAGTCAATTTGTTCAAGAACACTTCGAATTGAGAAATTATTGACGGAATTTATAAACACGGGGCTAGCGATTAAAATGATTTATTGGCCACAAGTAAACATTGAGAGATAATCTCCTAAAAGAGACAACTCAGCAAAAAATCATTTGAAAGTTTGAAAGACTCCTTCGATCAAACGGTGGTGTTATCTATACCAGAAGTGAGAAAACCAAAAGTATTCTCAAAGAAACATTACTGAATGTAATATATATATATATATATATATATATATATTCTTTAAAATAGAAGGTATTCTCAAGAATAAGATGATGAAAAAATTTATATATTTGATTATGAAATGTGAGAAATGGGTGACATACAGAAAATCTGTGAAGGAAAAAACCTTATAAAAATTGTACTATTCATAACTCATCACAAAATTCTCTCAAAATCATAAAATCAACACACTTAATACAGAATATGGCCACCTCGTTGATTAATCACAGCTCTACACCTATTGTTCATAGACAAAATGTGATTGTCGTCTTGGGGTAAATTGGTCCATTCTGCTGTCAGAAGCTCTCTGAATGCAAAAGCATTATGAATGTTGGATATATGTGGGTTGATTCTCCTTTGAAGCATGTCCCAAACATGCTTCATCGGATTTAGGTCTGGAGATTATACTGACCATGGTAATAATTCAATTCCTTCGTGGTTCAACAAATATGTCACAATATGAGCGACATGTGGACGAGCATTGTCGTGCTTCAAATGAGAGTTCTCACCAACAGCTTCTGCAAATGGACGTACAATGGGTTGGAGAATATCATCCGAATATTGCTGAGCTCTGAAAAAACTTTGTGGAAAAACGTTCTTCTGCCAATTGTGATTACTCCTTATACCATAAGAGTACCACTTTTATAAGTGTGTACTTCCTGGACGTGTCTCAAGCGTTCTGCATTCCAGGTCGTCTCCATAGTCTTGTTTGATGAAAATCTGGATGAAATCCAAACCTTGATTTATCCGTGAATAAAACTGTAGCACATTTTTTTGCATCCCAGTTCTGGAATTCTTGAGCCCATTCTAATCTTGCAGCGCAATTGCCTTCATAAATGGATGGACATCTAAGTGGCCCCTGAGAATGAAGATTAGCTTTATGGCAGTATTGGTTAAATTGTGCTGTGATTGTGGGTTGTCTTCGTGTTAAAATAAAAAATCTGTCCTGTACTGCTGTTGTACAACGTCCACGTCCTGGATGATTTTTGGCAGGACTTCCACTTTCCCTGAAGCATCTCTATAACTGACTTATCACACTTTGTGAAAAACCCATTTGTTCAGCTGCATCGATTTGTCTCATGCCAGCTTGAAGCAGGCTTACCACTTGATTTATCTCTTCTGAAGTTAAATGACTTTCCATTATAAACAACGATTTCAAACAAATTATTCTCACAAGTTATCGCCACTAAAGTCACAGTAGAATGAATAAAATGATTGAAATCGAACAATTCAACGCAGATTGCAATTTCCATTTTTTTCAGCACCATCATGAATAGCCAGTTTTTGTTAACTTGTTCGCATGTGTCTGGCAGAAAAACTTGTTTACATAAATGTTTGAACTGATGAATAGAAAACATCTGAAAGCTAAGCAATATCAATTAAATTTCTCAACCTTTTTCAAATACCCTTAGACTTTTCTGATGTGTGTTTAAAACGTAAAACAACTTCAACGTAGTTTATCCCCAACAACTTGTAGAGTATTAAGAATCCTTCCTTATCTGTGATCATTAGAAATTTGATTAAAATAAAAATAAATAAACAACAATCAACAAAAATATTACTTTAAAATAACCACCGTGAAATAACAAAAATTGCATCGGCTGGGAATCGAACTCAGGCCTCCCGCATGGCAGGCGAGCACTATACTACTGAAGCACTGATATTTACTATCATTTATATCAAACCAAAAACGAGGCCAGCAACGTATATAGCATAGCTTCACCTTTTTTTCTGTTTCTGGCCAAGTACCTTTTTTCCATCCTTATTGCACTAGAAGCGTTTCGTTCAAAACCGTATAAATAAACGTTGCATTTGAATTCGACCTTGAAATAATATTCTCATTGCGCCAAAAAAAAAACAATGCTCAAAATGACACCCTTGTACATTTATATAACGTAGTTGATTCTCAAAACTCAAACCTGTTGTGGGAGGAATCTTCCAGTCCACCTTTCAGGAAATTCGATGTCGAGATAGTGTACTGATGCAAAAAAGCACATTCTCTATTTGATATTTTCAGAGATATATTTTGTGAGAAGATCCAAGTAGGCTTCTCTGTCCCGTCTTTATACAACGAAGTATTGTCTCATGATAGTCCGGTGGGAGCGATGGATTATCTTTCAATGACCCATTTTGAGGTATATCAAAATGGGATCTCTACAGGTCAATTTCTTATGTTATTCCACACATGGAATGGAAATCTACGACGCGCCAGCGTGGTCGTGACAAAAGTTACATGGAAAAAACGAAAAAAAATGGAATATTACAAAAATCATACTAGGCGCTATAACTCTTAGTATAATAGAGTTATTCGAAAAACTCTTTCACTGTTCGGAAGGCCAATGCACTCACTCTGAAATGGGCTATCAAATATTAAATTTTTTTAATTTTTTTTCCGAAAATTAGCATTATTTTGTGCCGAGTCTAAATTTTCAATAAAATGTTATTTTTTCAAGACGTTGACAGTCACCCATATTTCATCCGACTGAAATTCTTTTTTCACCAAAAACTGCGCAATTTCCCAAGAAACATTTCATGTCGATTATGTGTAAATCTATTCTCGATAATGAATTGGCTGCAGCCATTTGAAGACGACGACACTCGGCTACGAATATGGCATCGCATATTCATAGCCGACTGTCGCCCGTTGTCAAGTAAAACACACATTGATCACCGTTTTTACGTTAAGATTTAAAAATAGTCGTAGAAGAAGATTGATTGAATTAAAGTTCCTAATTTTTGTGGCATCATAATATTATTCATTATATATTTACACGGTGTTGTTACGGAAAGTATTCATTTACAAGAAATGTGTAGCTATTTAATTTTATTCTAGTCAGGTGATATAAACTTCTTGGAAAAAATATTCAGAGATGATATCAAATCATGTTTTTTATTATGTAACTAGCTAACCCGACAGACGTCCTGTCCAAATTTCTATAATCCCTAAAAAAATCCTGAAAACCGCGTAGAATTCCTTTTTTTCCTAGGGTTTTCTTTGTTTTGTACCATCTGAGTTAGGCTTTTAACTCTGCCCGCTTCCCGTTATCCCGTTTTCCTGTTATTCCGTTATTCCGTTTTCTTCTTATCCCATTTTTCTGTTATCCCGTTATCATGTTTTCTTGTTTTCCCTTTATGCCTTTTCCCGTTTTCCTGCTACCCCGTTCTCCCTTTCTCCCATTTTTGCGTTATCCCATTTTCCCATTTTGCCGTTTTCCGTTATCCTGTTTTATATACAACGCATATATATATATATATATATATATATATATCTATCTATATGTATATATATATATATGTATATATAATAATAATAATATATAATAATAATAATAAATCCGTTTATTTCAGTAACATGTGAATAAAGTAGTACAAGTACAAGTAAGTAAAAAAAGGTAGGAAGTAAACGTAATACGTCACAAAAGCATCGCTTTTGTGTGACAGACATAGCTATAATAAAGAAATTGAAAATACAATAATTTAAAAAAAAAAATTGGAAAAAAGTTGTAGTTATTATAAATTACATTATTATAAATAACATTCAGGTAAATAACATTTAGATAATAACATTTGTAAATAAATAACATTTAATAATCCTAAAACTAACAGACAATAAATATACAATATTTTAATTCGGTTTTAATAATTTTATATATATATATATATATATACATAGGATTGGCCTATACTGACATCTGTTAGTGACCTATTAATGTGCACGAAATAGGTCACCAACAGATGTCAGTATAGGCCAATCCACGACACCAATAGTCGTACTCCTCGTGCGTTCAGAGTAACGCAAAACAAATAACGAGAGAAGAGAATGAATTGAATTAAAAGACATTGCCTCATAGTGTTTCATGGTTTCCCAATATCAGGAGGCTTGTGGTCTTTCAAATTCGTTTCAAATATCTCATAGTGCTGATACCTACCGGCAAGTACGGAAATGTGAAATGCACAAAATTATAGAGGTGACACCTATAATCTGTGTGGTGAAGCTTAGACCTGATGACGTGGAATTTCAATGACACGAAATTTCGTGCACATTAATAGGTCACCAACAGATATCAGTATAGGCCACCTACCTGTAGGTATTAGCACTATGAGATATTCGAAACAAATTTGAGAAAGACCACAAGACTGATGATTGGGAAACCATGGAACAGCTGTAGGCGGATGGTGGCTTTCTTGGATTCGTTACAAATTTCTCTTCCTCTATTTCTCTCTCTCTCTCTATATATATATATTAGGGTGCTTCATTTTTGGGCAACATTTTTTTTCTTCAAGTCCCGCCTGAAAATCTTGTAATTTATGGAAAAACAAAATTTTTGAGCATATTGCGAACCCTTAATTCGAATTTTTACCCATTGCTAGAGAATTTTGAATTTTATCCATTAAAATAACATAAAAAAATTATTTTTTATCCGTTTTTTCTTTCGCTCACCAGGTACAAATTTTTTTGGGAATTTTGACCCATGGATTATTGTTAAAGGTATAATTTCCTACAAAAAAGCCCATTACGTCGAATTTGTAACTCCAACGGGTTCGACGAAAAATGTCATTTAAGCAGAATTTTCATAAAAATATCAGTAAATCGCGTTCATTTGCTAAAAAATTTGGGGGTTTATGCCTAAATTTTGCTTCGAAATATTTTTACGAAGCTCTCATAGTTTAGCTGTTAAAGCCACTTAAACTAAAAATTAACGAAAAAAAATTTTTTACAATTTTTTCAATAAAAACTAATTTATGAAATCCAAGTTAAAAAATTTTATGAAAAATTTGTTTGTTGTATTTTTTGGAATTTTATGGCATCAAAAATGTTTTAAATCGGTAATTTCACAACGATTACTACTTTTTGGAGTTCAGAATATTTTTTTTAAAATTATACGATTTTCACAGATAGATTATTTATGTCAGACTTCAAAGGTATGCACAATATGTACGGTTTCGTTAGTTTGCCAGTAGTTTTCTTC
The DNA here is from genome assembly GCA_018342105.1 of Gonioctena quinquepunctata. Taxonomy (NCBI): domain Eukaryota; kingdom Metazoa; phylum Arthropoda; class Insecta; order Coleoptera; family Chrysomelidae; genus Gonioctena; species Gonioctena quinquepunctata. The sequence goes on along the minus strand of JAFIRS010003217.1, from coordinate 91,338 downwards.
CATTTGTATTTATGAAATATTTGCACTCCCAATTTATTTCTCATTATCAACGTCAAAAATAGTTTAGCAAATAAACGCGATTTACTGGTATTTTTATGAAAATTCAGCTCAAATGACATTTTTCGTCGAACCCGTTGGAGTTACAAACTCGACGCAATGGTTTTTTTTGTAGGAAATTATACCTATAACAATAGTCCATGAGTCAAAATTCCCAAATTTTTTTTAACCTGGTGAGTGGAAGGAAAAACGGATAAAAAATAATTTTTTAATGTTATTTCAATGGATAAAATTCAAAATTCTCTAGCAATGGGTTGAAATTCGAATTAAGGGTTCGCAATATGCTCAAAAATTTCCTTTTTCTATAAATTACAAGATTTTTAGGCGGGACTTGAAGAAAAAAAATGTTGCCCAAAAATGAAGCACCCTAATATATATATATATATATATATATATATAAATAATTATACATATAATATATAATATATATATATATATATATATATATATAAATATATATATATAAATATATATATATATATATATATATATATTTATATATATATATATATATATATATACATATATATATATATACATATATAATCCTGAAAACTTTTCTATGACCAAAGAATCACAAATAATATTCATCGCTCGAATAGTGTTATAGTCTTCAAATATCCCTTAGAAAATCCAATATCTTTTCTAAAAACCTTTCTTTCCCTAAAAACCTCATCCGATTATTATAAACAACAAAAAATATTGTGTTTGATTTCTTACGAAACCCTTTTTCAGATTATATATTTTGGAAAAAAATTCCAGGACAAAGAAGTTTGAAATAACTTTTCCAAAAATCTTTTTTTTCTCTGAAAATCTTATTCGGAGTATTACGAATATTAAAAAAACCAATAAGCCAAGTTGTTTTTATGAAATATTTTTTTTTTACCCTAACAAGGATTTGTTCCTGTGATCTTCTGCTTGTAGGCGACAGTGTAACCGTTGAGCTATTTCTTCGGTTGGTAATAAATCATTCGATAGTCTTTTTCTTCGGCAAATTTCTTATATACCCGAATTTCCCAATTTCCGGTCAACTTTCCAAATCAGTCATCGGTACAGAACACGTCTTCTTTCTTGCATAGACACATATTGCATCCGCAACTTTCATCATTGCAGTGAAGATCAATGATTTTCCTGACATTGGCAAGAATTTGGGGCTGACTCATAAATAGTGGAATCACAACTTTGTCCCCTTCTTTTTGCCTCTTTTTTACCTTATATAATAATGAAATGAACGCAACCTAAGTCTTTTAAAAATAAATATCCAAGGTTAAAGAAAACAAAATATCAAATATTAACCATCACAAACAAAATCCTCAGATAACACAAAACACTTTACATTTGTAAGTAGACCCTAGAACAATACTCATACCATGGAATGGCAGGGGAATACTGCCATAACTGCATAAAAACATGGGAGTATATGTGCTTATTAGGGGTGGCGCACCGAAAAGCCATGCGGTCCTCTTCTCCGTTGTGTTCCAATTGATATAGCCAATTTATTATCGAGAATAAATGTATACATAATTGTTATGAAATGTTGCTTGAGAAATTGCGCAGTTTTTGATGAAAAAAGAATTTCTGTTGGATGAACTATGAGTGATTTTCAGCGTCTTGAAAAAATAACATTTTATTGAAAATTTAGTCTCATCACAAAATAATGCCCATTTTCGAAAACTTTTTTTTTTCAAAATTGTGATGACTTGTTCCAAAGTACGTGAAAAGGCCTTTCGAACAGTGAAATAATGTTTCGAAGAACTCTATTATATTAGGAGTTATACCGCCTTCATTTTGTAATTTGAAATATTTCAATGATATTGGTTTTTACTTATAACTTTTGTCATGACCACAGTGGCGTGTCGTAGATTTCCATTCCATGTGTGGAATAACATAAAAAAATCGACCTGCACAGGTCCCATTTTGATATACCGAAAATATGGGTCAATCTTTAAAACGAGCGATTTTGTCGCTGTTCCCCATCGGACATCATTTTCGATATCAACGTGACGTCAACAGTAGAGGTCGCAAAATCGAGAAATTCGAAAAGCGGGCTATAGTTGTCAGACTCGTAACTTCAGTAATACTACCTGCATTGGAATGAAACAAAAAATTATGCAATGTAAACTAATGTTGATTACATATCGAGTATGTTTTCAAGTGTTGGAGGATCTACCTCTCCTCAAATCTGGAGACGTTCCTCTCACCTACATCGAGATTCTATATCTATTTTTGCCGCTCGTTTCGGTGACAAGTGTCTCTTTCTATTTTGAATGTATTCAGTTGGTCGAAGGTCCATAACACAAGTCAACAACTGTTGAAAGTTTCAGATGCGGATAATTTCTATTTATCGGTATAAAGTGTGTTTCTGAAGAGTTGATGTGTTAGTTTATCGATATCCTATGCGAAATCCAACTCCTATTGTTAGTGTAAACATCGATGTGTGCCAATTCGGCAAGTAATGTGCTATAAGTGATTTTTGAACGTTGAAATTGTTTTGCGTGGGTGGATTTGTTTGGAAATATGTCTGGAGCACAACACAGGAAGAAACACCACGACGACTTCGCGGCATTTGAGAACAGGGTGTTGAGAAGGAGGAGAGGGTGGACTGTGGTGATCGGACCGGAAATTCAGAGGGGGTAAATTATGTTTTTTCGATAACTGTAGATCGATTCGGTATGTGGATAACTGATATCGTTCTGCTAATTTTATCCGTGATGCACTGACAGAACAATTCATCATGATCATTGTTAGCAAATGTCATTGTTGGGTATGGACTACCGAATTGAATTTTATCAAAGACTAATGATATTCTAGTCAATTTCAAACGAATTGCAACTTCAATATAACAAGTTCATTTCTAAAATATCAACAAACATAACTTCGAGTATAGTTCATTACAGCTTGCGGAAAATATTGGGAAACAGCACCCCTGCTCCCCGAAAATAGCTGTTTGACTTATTTTACGTGTTTTACCTCCTGAATACAAACCAAAAAAAATGTTAGAGCCCTTTTTTGTTCTGAAACACGTGATTCAAGCACCGTATTCTCGCATAAAAATCGCCCAAAATGTCTCCTTCTTTCAACCAGAATGAACTAGGAACCCTAAATCACTCATTTTCGGCAAAATTTGGCACAAAATACAGTCGGTTCTATCGAAAAATTCTCCTTTCTCAACACATACATCCTAACCTGACACATGTGACTCATATTGAGGTTAGGTTGTTTGCTTGTTGATGATGCGAGGAGAGGTTATGATGTATGTTGGGAAGTTTTTTTTTATAAAATTTTCTGTATTTTGTGTTAAATTGTGCAGAAAATGAGTGATTTGGTGTTCGTAGATTATGTTGGTTGGAAGAAGGAGACATTTTGAATGTTTTTTGCGCGAGAAAACGGTGTTGAAAATAACGTGTTCTAGAAAAAAAAAGGCTCAAACTCGGGAACAGTATGAAACTGCCGCGTTTTTTTTCCGGATTCGTGTTCAGAAAACAAAAACACGTTAGAGAAGTCAAACAGCCAGTTTTGAATAATAACAATGATTACTTTCAGTAAACGTATCACAATCTTTTTTGTATTTACCTGATGAATTGTATGAACCAGAATCATCATAAATATATTGCTTTTGATTTTTTAGTTTTTTGAAAGTAAAAAATTCCAGTTATCTGTTCCACTAAGGGCAAATTACAAAAATGTTCCTGATACGTTACTGCGTTTTTGGTATTGTGGATTCAAAAACCAACTGGGAAAATTCAAATTTGTCAATAACATACTGTTCGAAAATGATGTGCCCGAAATATTTCACAACAAAAATAATATTAAAAGTTATTAATATAAAATATACTTCGCCATTGGAGTTTGCCTATTTTTTTAAAATCTGATAAGAAGCATAATATGTCTAAAAACCATGGTGCTTGCACTTATACCTGTTGAAGTTTGGGATCAACTTGGAGACACTTGGCCTACTGACTTAATAATACGGACTACTAGCGTTTCCGATGTCGCCAAGGTCGTTACAACAGACCACACATGGTGTATCTATTTCCTCAGCATTCTTTTTGAGGTGAACTGTACGCGGATCTAATTTAAGCTTTGCTATTGGTTGAAAAGTGACATCTGCCAGATAGCAAAGCTAAAATTAGAAGCCCCCGAACAATACACAAAGAAAGTACCATGTTGTGGGGTTTTTTGTATTTCCTATCATTTGAGTTTGAGACAATCTCAATTTTATTTTCGAAGATTTTCGCAGGCGGATTGGAAATGGAATTATTGCCATTGAATTGTAGAAAATATTAAGTTCAATGCATACGATATAATGGATTATGAAAATATCATTATTAGTGAATTCGTCGAATCTGTGGCATTGGGCTGACCACACAAAATACAAATGGGGCCCATTTTGCCAAAAGAATTCTTACACACTGCCATTCTCAAAACTTACGCACTAATGAACTGAACGACGTGATTTATGAAACAACGAACTGAAAAACAAGCTACGCAAGATTTGAAATTAAGGAGAAAGGAAAACGAATAGACACTGTCGAAACACAGACAATAATTTCATATAAAATGAAGATGTCAAAAATTGAGGTTTGACATTGAGCGAGGATACAAACATTTTCAAACGGCGCCATCTACAACAGAATGATGATCTTGAATAAGCAACAGGCGGTGTACCGTTGAAAATCTAAATAATATCGAGCACCAGGGTTTTGAGACATCTTCGATATGCACCACTTTTAAAAAAACCTTAAAAAAAAAAGGGTTTTAAGCGACTTGATATTCACCATAAGGATGTGCGAAATTTTTTTGTATTTCCTAACACTGAAAATAATTTCATATAAAATGAAGATGTCAAAAATTGAATTTTGACACTGAGCGAGGATACAAACATTTTTGAACGGTGCCATCTACAACAGAATGAAAATCTTGAATACGCAACAGGCGGTGTACCCTTGAAAATCTAAATAATATCGAGCACCAGGGTTTTAAGACATCTTCGATATTCACTACACAGGATGTTCAATTTAACGTGATGTATTTGGTACGAAAATTCTCTAGTTCAGTAGGGACATACATATTGAATCCACAGGGAAAAAACATGCAGCTATACTAGCATTTCAGTTCAACAGAATACATAATCATTCTCTTAATTTGGTTCATGCATGAGCATTTTTGTGCCCCAGTCCGCCATATGGGCTCTTGTTTGTGATCATATATGTTCAGCTGATCTCAATATTCCAATTTCTCTATTTTCATATTATTCTTGTGTTCAGTTTTCCCTATCCGTGAAGGTCTTGACTTTTCTTCTGTATAAGTTTCGCCACAATTACATGGAACACTGTTTACACAATTTTTGAATTATGTTCTTTGTTTATTGGTTTTGTTCGGTTAACTCTGATCTCCAGGTATCATGAGTTTGAAGTCTGTTCATACATTGAATTCAATGCCGATTATTTAAAAATTGTCTGAAAGACCAAGAATGTGAGGAATTATATTTGTCACTTGAAGTTGTTGTCGAATGTCTTGATATTTTGAGGGCCTGGGTGTTGTTCCTTATTTTCATTTTGTTAGATTGTTCTATCGACATTTTTTTTGGTATGCATTTTCTTCAAGAATATTTATTATAAAAATAATCTAATTTCTGGAATTCTGTTAGTTGAGAAAATCAATCCAGCTCTGTCATGGAGAGTTTGAGTTCTACATGACCGATTGAATGGAGAACGTTATTTGGAGTTCATTCAGAACGATTTGAATGGACTTTTGGAACATGTTCCATTGCAAACCCGAAGAGATATGTGGTTTATGCATGATGGCGCTCCTCCTCATTTTAGTTTGATTGTGCGGGACCATCTGAACCAGATTTTCCCCAATAGATGGATTGGTAGAGGTGGGCCATATTCATGGCCACCGCGGTCTCCGGATTTGAATCCATTGGATTTCTTTCTGTGGGGGCATCTGAGAAGCCTCGTTTACGCTACACCTATTCACACCAGAGATGCCTTGTTGAATAGAATTACATTACATTGTGAAGCCATACGAAACGACCCTGGCATGCTATTTCAAGGGCAGAGAGGGTGTTTGCGCCGACTAAGAAAATGTATTGAGAAAGACGGGGGTCATATCGAGCAGTTTTTGTAGCGGATTTTGCATTTCTGTTTGCTCTTGAGGCTTGCGATTGATTATTTAAAGCATGAGGTTTGCATGATAAAAATTCGTTATGAACACTGTACCTATCATTTCTATTTCAATTACAAATTAATCTTTTTGAATAATGGTAGACATCTCACGTTGGATGTCGTCGAACAAAAATGCATTTTTATCAAAAATCGTTGCTCCGATCGATTTTCCACACGAGTACTTTCATTCAGGAAATTGTCCAGGTAACCTTGTTTTGTTAAAACATATTGACAAATCTCGGTCATTTCAAAGTTTTGGGGTGTGGACCATAGGGGGTAGTCCGTTCCTGAGTTTGTAGCAAAACAACTGACTCCTGCATGAAAGCTCATCGAAGGAATTCATTTGTTTAGTCAATCACCAAAATTTAGATGATTTTGAATATTCACTTTGAAAGTTATCAAAGAAAAACATTTTTCATTCTGTAACTTTGAGGGCCCGTAACTTGGTAACGAAGGCTTTTAGGAACAAAAGTTATATGAAGTACTGGTGATATTTTGACCCCATCTATACATTCCCGAAAGGAAAAGAGGAAGTCCAGGGACACCCTGTATATATATATATATATATATATATATATATATTATACATTTCATGCGAGAGTATTACGTCTCGTGTCCGAAACGTCCGCCAGCTCAATTAAAGTATGTTGATGTTACTCGAAATATTCATTGGGGTGAGTTCAGAGGATAACAGTCGGGTGATCGGGCTGTTCATGTCATAGAAAAATGGTGTTGTAAAACCAAATATTCTTGAATCACTGAGTTTGATTTACCACTGAATTCATGTTTTTTGTTTCAGGTAAGTCACTATGAAGTACATCCTGATTGGGGGTAAGGTATGTGCCATATAGGAAACATTGCTTGGGCTCAGGTAATTATTTCGCATTGATAACAGGCAAATATGAATTTGTTTAAGCGGTTTTATGTCTTACAGATTATAACTTAAACCTCTAGGAATGAAACTAGGAGTTTCTGAACATTTGTTTGAAAGTTGGACATTAAGGAAGGTTTTACACAATAAATTCGAAACTTGTGCATACATTACTAGAAAATTCGATAATTCATTCCAATATGGACGTTGTTCAAAAAATCTATATTCTTGTCAAAGAGGTTGGAGGTAGACCAAACCACAACATTAAGTGGATGCCTATTTCTAAGATAATAATAGCATATATAAAATTTGTAAACATGTCAATTTACTGAAATATTTGAAAAAGGAATTTGATGTAACCCATGAAATCATTTGTACTTCCGCCAATCCTTCCTTTTCTCCATTTATGGATATCAAGTACTAATGTTTTGGGTGCTAGTCCATCGAGGGTGCTAGTCCATCCTTTCATCCATCAAAGAGATCAACATTGCACAGATCCCCAAAAATGAGGAACTATTTACTTAAAATTGGCCAAAGAATTGAATCGGAAAATATTTTGTTAATCATTCCGAAAAAAGTGAAGGATCGAAGTAATGAAAGTTATTACTTTTGCAGAAACACTCTGAAGAATGGTCAAATAAGATCCCATAGATGAATAGTGATAACCACATCTTGAGATTTAGCTTCACAAACTGAAGTTATTGATGAATATATTTACTGTAATCACCAAAGTGTTGAGGATTTCTGCAGTAAACGATTATGAAGTATTCCATTTTTCTAGAAACCGTATCTGTAGCAAATGTGAAATAATGTTTCAGTAATTTGCTCTTTTAATGAAATTCTTATTTGAGTTAAAAAGCTTCCACTACTCCTTATTTTCCACATGTGCAATGGTACGATGATTATTAAATATTATTTGTTTTGGAGTGCTCAGCGATCGGAAAAATCGGTAAAAAACTACAGCACTACCCTAAACATATTTTCGTGCTTTAACTAAAAACAACCAGAGCTGAGTTTGTTTTCATCTCTAATGAAGTAGTGTTAACTTGGTTGATTCAACCTCGTCAAGATGTTTGGGTGGTTGTCACGTGACGGTTGAAGATAGGAAAATGGTGTGTAGTTCCAAGAAATAGAAAATGTTATACTGGTTTCCAAGTAAGAATAGGATGGACAAGATGATAGCTTCCCTTTCTAGATACAGACAGGATTCCTACGGAATGAATTCGTTAATTTGAAGGTTTTTCTGATGAGTAAATACTTCTGTAACCTCTGCTATCAAATCAATGCAGACTGTGAGTGCTACTGATTCCTAGAGAAATGGGATATTGTGCTGTAAAAATTTGATGAACATGATTTGAAATATCCCACAAAAAACATATTCTCAAAAACAGTTGAAGAATTCCTTTAGACCAGTAAGAGTTTTTCAATTGATGGTATTTATTCAACACCAAGTCAATACAGGATGTTTGCCAGTTATCAGCCCACGGAATAATAACTTTTTTCCAAGGAAAATGAGCTGAGAAAAAAATACTACTTGTATACAGTTTACAGTAAAGTGGCACGGATATTGGGTGGGCATCATTACTCCGGGGGGTTGTATGAAGAAGCACTCCTTAATATTACAATCATTTCGATCATTTGTAAACTAGTAGAAAAAGATCATTCTGATTCTAGCAGGAGGGTCAGATTGAAGTGTCAAATAGTATTTCATATGTCGTCTTCGTTTATGTGTTCTCTAGTAATATTTTCATTATTGATTGTTCATATATTTTTTATTATTTTTGGAACATCACATCAAAAGTAAGATTCAGTTTATTTTTGGGTTAAAAGGAAAAGGATTATTCCTGAAATTATCAATTTGCCGCTGAAGTCAAATCAAGATTAAATTGAGGAGCAAACTTTCGATGAAAATTTGAGGTTCGAGGAATTATCACTGAATGTGAATATAACTTTCGAGAACCGAACTGATGCAAAAATCAATTAAAATAAAATCATGCGTGTTTTCTATTCATATAAAAGTTAGGGTCCATTTCACATGTAAAATTAATCATGTCACTGATACGTTCAAGGTTTCAAAATTGTACTTTCGCCAAAACTGATTATACTAAAAGAACGTTACCTTTATCGAATTCTCTTGTAGGGTAAAGTTGGGTATATCGTACCGCGGGTAAATCGAATAGTTTTCCCAATATCAATTGCAGAAGCATAAAAAAGTCTTGCGGCGAAATCCTGTGAGCAGCAGTGGCGGAGATAACTAATTTTATTTAGATATTTTAAGATTTTAAAAATACTTCATAAATAATGAAAAATTAAAAAAAATTAAAGACAAGCTTTTATTTATACAAATACATTAAGAAAGAAAAATAATTTCTTTCATTGTTTGATGTAGGTTATTATTATATCCTAAACGTATTTCGATCGGCACACACCAAGACCATAGACGCTACTGGTTTTCAATCTTTCAGAGCTATTAAAACACAAATATAACGCGTGATTTATGACCTCCCATGGTAGAGACACACCTGCCAGCATCGATGTCCGACTCGATTGGCCCAGACGAATCGGGTGTACAATAGACAGCCGCCACTCGAGTCCACGTTGACTATCGGCTCTTTTGATCTACCGTTTGCCGACGGAAAATGTTTACGAGTAGTACAGATTATTTTTCGTTCCGTTTCTTCGCATATACGCTCGTGTTAGCGAAGTGAGTTTTCATTTGCTCCCTCTAGAAACAGCTTCTACAATTGATATTGGATGAACTATACCACCACTACTTTATTCGAAACAGAAAACCGAAGTCGACATCTGTTAACGGAAACTAAAAGTTTATTACATTAAACCAGTCATAAACGCCCGTTCACTCGTCGTCTATGGTTTAACGTCAGAAAGAGGTTATGTGAAAAGTGTCATGTTATTTTGTGAGTCAATTTAGAAGCGATTCTATTGAATTTGGTAAGTAAATCAATGTTGGGAACGTTACTGTATTACACCGTAAGAATTTATTTAGTAGTTGAAACAGTTTTATGTTTGAATATTAGGGATCAATTCAAATAAAAAATATTAAAATGTGAGAGTTTGGTAAATGGTACCTGTCTGTTGGATAAATCGTACCGGTACGATTTTCTCGACTAATAAACATTTTTATACGAAAATACTAGATAGGTAACTACCGAATATTTCCAGATGTAAAGCAATATGGCTTTTATCATTTATGTTAGGTATTTCATTACAGGAAAAAAATTATAATCCGAAAACCAAACAAAAACGAAAATATTTTGGATGGACCCCAGAAGATATGAAACGTGCCCTAACAGCCTACAAAGAAAAGCAGTGTGGTTTTAACGAGTGTTGTAGGAGAGAAGGTTGAATCGGTTCAGCGTCGCTTCCTTAAACTTCTCTCCTATAAAACGGACAACATATATCCACCAATTGGCTTCCCCCATGATGCATTGTTGGCTAGACACGCTATGAACAGCCTAAGCTGCCGTCGTGATTGTCACTCCACAATTTTCCCGTTCAAACTTATCAACAACCTAATTATTGACCTACATATTCTGCAAAAACTCAATTTCAATGTACCTAGACCATCGTCTAGAGTAGACAACACGTTTTATTTACCAACACCACGAACAGATATCTTGAAATACTCACCGCTGCAAAACATGTGAGTCAATTGTAATTCTGCAAGTTGTCAGATTGATATTTTTGACTGTTCAATCTCTGCGATTAAATCCTATTACTTTAGTTAATCTCGATATGTATTATTACTTCGTTAATTTGTTATTTTGTATTGTACTGTATTTGTAACTTATATTCCTGTTCTGTAGTTGGGTGTAACCTGTAGAACAGTGTATCAATAAATAAATAAATAACATTGCCAAACCCACTTTTAGAAGGCATTTGCGCTGTTCAAATAAAGAAGCCAATGAAAAAATTCAATCAATGGGTCGACTCACTGTCTTCACTGCTGACATTGACAGGGAACTGGCAGATCACATATTAAAGTTAGAGGATATATTTTTTGGGGTCACCATTGGCGATGTTCCTCGCCTTGCATTCCAAATAGCTGTGCGAAATAATATTCCCCACAATTTTATTATGAATAAGCAAATGGCAGGTAAAGCCTGGTATTATTCATTTATGAAACGACATTATTCTTTATCACTCAGACAACCCGAAAAAATATCAAGGGCTAGGCCCTCAGGATTCAATAAGCAAAACGTTCATGAATTCTTCAACATATTGGAAAAGTGCGTCGAAAAAAATGGTTTTACGGCACTCACCATATTTAAAGTCGATGAAAGTGGATTCTCAACGGTGCAGAAGAAAAATCAGAAAATAATTGCGAAAAGAGGTAAACATCAAGTTGGTGGAATATCAAATGGTGAGAGACGGGTAAACACCACCATCGTTTGCTGCGCTAGTGCTGCAGGTCAGTGTATTCCCCCCATGATCATTTTCAAGCGGAAACGTATGGCTCCTGAACTTGCAATCGGTGCTTTCCCTGGAGCTATTGTTACTATCTTTGACACTGGTTACATAAATACCAAACTCTTTGTTACATGGTTGGAACACTTCATTAAACAAGTAAAACCCATAAAATGCTCCTGTTGCTCAATGGACGTACGACCCATTCAAAAAATTTTGATGCTCTTATTCTGGCCAGAAAAAATGGTGTCGTGATCTCACGTCTCCCCAGGCACACAACACACCGTTTACAGCCCTTGGATGTGAGTTTCTTCGAGCCTGTGGAAACCTACTTCTCCCAGGCTGTCGAAACCTTTCTGAGAACAAATCCTGGTAGTACTGTTTCTCATAATAACATGGCTGCACTTTTGTTTGATGCCTTTGCAAAAACTGCACTGTTGCTAATGGTTTAAAAAAATGTGGGATCTGGCCTGTTGATCGGACAGTTTTTGTAGAAACCGACTTTGTTGCTGCTAGTATTTTATAGTTCACGTTGTCGTTTCCCTTTTATACCATTGCAATTATAACGATAATTATCCTGCAGTACAGAAGCCGTCTTTGATACGTACCGTTGAAAAATTATGAAAATTATACTATATATCAGAAATCCAAATGTTCAAGAGACTTTCACGGTATGGAGTGGAAGTGAAAAAGCATCACCTCCTTCAACTCCGAAGTTATTTCATCACATAGTAATAATAATAATGAATGCTTTTATTGAAAGGTTACATACTCTGTACATAGAACCAAACAAAAGGCAGGATTCAATATCTGCGCATGAAACATCATTGCAGAGCTCTTCCATCCAACCATCAAAATATATTCATGATCATGTTTAATTTCAAAGTATTCATTACAAAAATAAAAAAAATATAAAATGAATAAAAATAAAAAAAGAACAATAATATAGGAACAAATATATATAAAATAGAATATTGCAGGAAATCATTACGAAAATATTCATAGAAGTTGAAAATTCAAGTTTATTTATATCATATTTCAATATACGGGAAGCTGTTTTCGATTAAATATTGTTTCAGTTTTTTCTTGAACGTATTGATTGAAAATGATTTGAATTCAGTCGGTAACCGGTTGTATAAGCGAACAATCTGATACGAGAAGGAGCCACGGAAGAAAGAAGTTCTGTGTTTAGGCGCTGTCAAGTTATTCCGTAATCTCAAGTTCAGATTGTGTATATCTGTTCTGAAAGATAACTTTCTGAATAGGTAAGGTGGCTTTCCAGTTGTAATAATTTTGTGGAAGATCGAAGCGGAATGGAGTATGCACCTGGCCTCCATATTAAGCCCACCAAGATTTTCAAGGTGCTGTGAAACATGTTCCCGTCTTCTTGTGCCTGTGATGACTCTGATGCATGAATTTTGAAGTTTTTGTAGCCGCATTCTGTCTGATTTCAGTAATTAGTCAGTAAGTAATTAGCATGTGAAAGCACTAATGCATCACATAGCATGAGTTTACTTTTCTTGTTTAATATATTTCTACTTGAATAAATAATTTTAAGATTCATGTACCCTCGCTTCAAAATATGAGTAATGTGTGTCCTAAATCTGAGAGCACTGTCGAGGTATAATCCTAAATTTTTTGTTATTTCAGTAGTGGGTAATTGGACACCTTCTACGGCTACATTAACTAAATTCTTGCAACGGTTTCTCGCAGCTGTTCTTCCAAAAATCATGACATAAGTTTTAGACGCGAGTTATTTTTCGCGTTAACAGTTGGACAGTATTCATTAGAGATCGTTATTAAAGAATTAAAATCCTGATTCATTTGTTCGAGTGCATGGTTGAGATAGTCTTTTTCGAATTCTATATACAATTGTGTATCGTCTGCGAAACATTGCATTGAAGTGTAACGTAAGGACTTTGAAAATTGGGAGGTATAGGGGACGAAGAGAAGAGGGCCCAATATTGATCCCTGAGGGAGACCATTTTTTAGAATGAGTGAGTTTGACTTTTCCTTATTAAATATAACACAATGAGATCGGTTATGAAGGTAACTTTGGAGGAGTGATGTGGCATCCGAGGAAAACCCTTGGTAACTAAGAATAGCTTTAACTTGTTTGTGATTAATGCGGTCGAATGCTTTCGAGTAGTCAACCAATACTAAGAGACATAGTTTGTTATTGTCAATAGAGATATGCACATCATCGACAACTTTCAAAAGGGCCGTTGTACAACTATGGTCAGTTCTGAATCCCGATTGACAGGATGGCAATATATCGTATTCATTTAAGTAAGATCGCATTTGTAAGTTCAATATTTTTTCGAAGGCTTTCGAGATGGCACACAAAATACTAATTGGACGAAGGTTACTCTTATTCTCTGGATTGGTGGTTTTTGCCAGTGGTAGGACATGAGATTGTTTCCAACTCGATGGTTAAATATGTCTTTGTATACAATAATTGAATATATGTGATATATGCGTTAGAATCATGGGACAACAATATAATAACATTTGTATACTTATTTTGTCAGGTCCCACAGCATTCGATAGAATGCCCAGTAATGCATTATAAATTTCATCATCATTCGTTTCATGGTAAGAAAAATTATTATCGGTCAGTGTATTACCTGAGAAAAAAATAATTTCATCGTCTGGCGTGGAGTTATTATTTGAAATGCTTCCAAAAAAGTTATTGATATCTTCAACATGCATTAGGTGTTCCGGAATTGTTTTCTGCACCTTTTTGTTGTTATATACGTTCATATCAGCTAGTTCTTTCCATAATTGTTCGTTTCTTGTAAAACGATAATTGAGGTATGCTTTTTTTCCGAGTATCACCGTCCGATTCGTGAGATTTCTCATTTATTTATAATAATCCCAATGATACTGTTTTTCTAAATCTTGAGAGAGCCTTATCGCTCAGTTTGAACATACGTTTCATATTATCAGTTATCCACGGTGCTTTTTTCTTCGTAATTATGACGTTTTTTACCGGCGAGTGTTCCTCGAATATTTCAAGTAGTAAAGTAGTGAATACGGAAACTTTCTCATCAATATCATTGGAGGCATACATATCACAGAAATCAATTGCATGCAAATCCACAAGAAATGAATCGGGGTTGAAATTTCTAAAGTCACGGAATGTGTACATGAAACTGCCACCTGTTGATTGTATGAAGCCATATAGTTTCTGATTACTTGCAGGAAGTATCTCATATGCAGTTATTTTTTACGCCGGAATAAAAATCATATGATGATATTTCTTTAACAAGGGGCGTGTCAATAGTTCAAAAAGACCCAAAGTCATGAAAAACTAGTATGAAATGTCCCGAATAAGTAGAAAAAAAATTCCTCTACATTAGGGGTGCCATAAAAAAATTACCCCCCCTCGCGCCGTAAAAAATAGTTGGAACCGGTCCTGTAAATGCTTTTTCCTCGAAGTGCATTCCTACCTATAATCGGGAACTCTATGCGGTGATACTACGTTGGAAGCTGGAGCGGGTGATGTTTTTCTCCCCTATTTCATTTCCTGAAAGTATCCCTGAAGTTTTCATTTCTAATGTGGAGCATGATGTTCAGAGAACGACGTGCACTCAGTTCGAAAAATACGCGTCAAAGAACTTTCGCCTCAAGCTTGAGCTTGTCTAGTGGAGATTACTTCCGTTTTTATTGCGATGCTGTGCAAGAAAAACAGTATACAGGGGTTGTTTTAAACGTCAACGTTAACGACACTTGTTGGGATGTAATGGCTGGGTTTGAAATGGAAGTTGAAAATATAATAAACATCTTTCAGATGTGTAAAAAAAGAATAATAACCCTTTGCGCTCGTAAAAGTTTTGGAGTAGTGTGGCTAATAAATCGTAGGCACGTGTTACATGCACTTAATGTAATCGTTAGTTACTAGTACATCGCCAGCCGCATGGGCGGGTAAAAATGTCGACAATGATTTGCCGAGTTTTACCAAAATATTGCACGGGGTCGAAAAAAAATCAATACGTGAGCAAATAGATGTCCTATCTTCATGAAATTCTCACATATTCTATAGAAAACTATATGAAGACTATCCATAAGCATTTTATATGGAAAAGTTTATACAGAAAATATAGGTGACCATCGGAAAATACGTTCAAAATTTGTATTCATATCAAAATATTTTTTAATTTATTTTTTTGGAAAAAAGGATGAGCAGAAGAACAAATTTTGCTGAAGATATGAGAAGTCATTATATTTATGTATTACAAATTAGCAGTTATCTGAAAGTTTCTGAAGTATGGAATTTTTTTAAACACTCTTCAGGATGCAAGGCGGGATTGGATGATTTTTACATGTTTTGCAGTAATAAACTGTTATTTTTCGTCCGTTTGGTATTCTTCTATCAATACATAACTTTGCAGTCAGAATTGGACTTCTGGAGATATATTGCGTGAAATCCTCGATACAAACGCATCTCCTCAATATTTCTTTAATATCTATTGTGTGAGTACAGCCTTTCAAGTACGTCACTACGCTGTTGGAAAAGAGTTATTGAAATAACAAAAAATAAGAAACCCAAGAGGTCCACTATATTGTTGGTGAAATTGGAAATTTCGATATTGACGATGTTCACATGTACACATTTGTGGCTTTCACACAAATTTTTGCTATTTAACAAATTCAGCAAAGTAAATGCCACAATTAGACTTTAGACGATTTTACAAAATCAGTAGTGCATCAACAACATTCAGTTGCTATTTTTTCACCTTTTTGTTGCTGAGCTAACCCAAAAATGTTTTTACAGTGAAGTAATTTATTAACTTTTCTAATGAATTAACATGATATTTTAGTTAAATTAACATTGTAATATTGTCGATTCCTTTACTAGTTTTGATCATTTATAATTGACAAGAAGTAATTGTAAACCTCATGCTGTTGGAATCTCATTCTCTTTATGTTGTTGTTGAAATTAAACTTTGTCGATTCTTTTCTTTGAGTTTTCCATTCTACACAGAAAAAAAGTTTTATTGTCTTTTATTTCTTGTCAAAATATTTTTTTTTTCAAATGACGTCAATTAGTATTTACTATCACTAGTTTTTTTTTCGAAAATATCTGATATTTGTTGGTAATATAGTTTTTCAGGAGGGAGTGTTTAATAAATCAAGAATATATAACATGCTTCTATTATAAAAAATAAATACTCAATTATAATAAATAACAGTTGAATGTCGATAAAATAAAATTAACATTATTGTGTGAAGAAATGACAAATAAACATAAAGTAACACAATGAGTGAATGCCAGCATTATAATCCTTTGGTGGATTAATATGAAAAAAACTGTATTATAATGAATAACACTGCCGCGTTGAGGTAAAGAGCAGTAAGTGCAAGAATAAAGATTTTAAGTTTGCCAATTTATATTTTTTTTTACCCGACTGCGGCAAAGCCCAAAAAGACAGTTATGTGTTTGACCTGTATGTTGTTGGGAAATGAAAATACAGACCCCCAGTATGACATTCGATACTCTGGTATTAGTAACGGTCATACTTTTGTTAAATATGTCAGTAGATGTCATAGTGTTTTATGTATTCAGTTTTCCAATATAAGTTGTTAAACTTGTCCCTATTTCATTGCATTTACCATTTGCTGTTATCGCCGTTGCAATCCCAACATATGTATCTACACAGGTCAAACACATAACCGTCCTTTTGGCTTTGCCGCAGTCGGGTAAAAACATATATAAATTGGCAAACTCAAAATCATTTTTCTTGCACTTACTGCTCTTTACCCTCACGCGCCAGAAGAGTTGAATGCCGTGAAAATAAAATTAACAACAGTTACCGAGTAATAAAATGTAATAACACCGAAACAAAATGTTTGCCTAAATCCACAATGCAAGTCACTATTCCAAAATAATTTCATATTTCGGCACAATACAATGAAAGTTCTGTTTATATGGCAAACTTAAATCACATGCAACCAGATGCTTCAAATTTTCAAGAGTTATCAACTTGTAATTGAATCTTTCTGATTCTTCTACTATGTGAGATTGAGATTTGTCATCAAAGCATTTTGTAAACCAACACTCACACAAAAATGTTGGATTATTGGTGGCATGAGCACAAATTGCAAATATTTTACAAAATATAGGGCACATGTATTGACTCATTTCAGTAGTCACAAAACTGTTGAGCCCGAAAGTACTCCCGAAAGCTTTTACACTTCAATATTCATATTTCAATATTGTTCAATATTGATATTTTTCAAAAAGCTTTTGCCATATATTGGTTCCAATGACAGGTTAATATTCCTCCAGGTATTCCACATATGAGTTTGGTGTCTTATCGAGAGAGTTTTGCAAACAGTTTTGAGTGTTTCAAACTATGAGTCAAATGTTTGAAATAAGCATGTTTAGATTCAAATCTCATACTCCATAAACCAACAAGCTGACCCATTTTCCTAATTGTATCTGGATAATGTATCATCAAATTATATTTGGGAATAAGATGGTGATTCATACGAGATAAAAATAATTCATGAACAAACCAAATCACACTACGAATACCACATTAACAATACGTTTAACAGAGGACAGAGGACTGACTGAGATGATGTGCCCTGGAAGCGGATTTCTGGCGCTAATTCGATACTCGCATATGCACGAGAATGCCCGAAGGTGATCAATTCCCTTTTCACACGAAATAGGATAAATTCCACAAATCTATTGGACAATACCACCAACAGTTTTGGTAATCCAACAATTTGCATTTTGACTTCAGTTGTTTAACAAACAAAATTGTCTATTCCGCAAACTGTTCATAGCTATGAATACCTATTTGATGTTGCTAATGAATGCACATCAATATTCTGAATTTGCAAGAGCATTTGCTATTTTGTTTTAAGTCACGAAAATATTCGCAAAATAAAGTTGTTACTGAAGCAACTTTCTATCTGAAGATTTCGACAACAATGAGGTAGACATACTGACAAAAAATTAGTGTAAAATTGATAATGGTTAAATTTAACTACAGCCGGATAATTTGAGTAGTGAATTCCTGATTAATTGTTGTTGATTTCAGCAAAAATTTTTCAACAAAACTAGATATAGTTGAAATTAAAACTCTTTTCTAACTGTGTAGACAATCCGCACTAACGTCTCGTTATTTTAACTGAGAAATCGTCTACACTCGACTAAACCAGAATTCGGACTGATTATTCGAAATGTAAAGTGTCTTGTCATAAAATAAAAAAAAAACATCTGTCTGAAACCCTAGATATTCCCATATAAAAAAGCGGGAAATGGTGACATGCATGACATGCTTACAACAACACATGCCGTGCGACCTCAAGGACAAATCACCCGATATTAAATACTACCATTTGGATTCATCACCAACGTTATGTTGTACATGCCCAAGATGGCAACGCGTTAATACAAAAGGGTTTTGATTTGTTGTTTGTGAAATCACTCTTCCCAAAAATAACGAGAAATAATTAGTCTTTGCTGATCCTTAGTCAGCGAAGATGATCCTATTATTGTAATTTTGATCCAAAATGTAGCTTGAAAAACAGTTATGAACTAACTGATAAAATCAAGAATATACGACTTCCAAGCAACTCCAAACTTATCTCCTTTGATGTTCAGAATTTATTTCCGAGTATTCCACCACAAGAAACCATCATATTGGTAGAAATTCTGTTGGTTAGGAATAATGCCCATTTGATTATGGAACCAGAAATATTAGATTTGCTTACAGTTTAACTCAAAATAATTCTCGATTAAACAATAATTCATATTCTCCTGCTAGAGAACTAATAATGGGAAATCTCTGGATTTCTTCATCAGCCGAAATATATATGGACGACTTGGAGGAAAAAATGCACAATAATCCTTAATTTTTTTAAAACTGGTACGGGTATATGGACGACATTTCAGTGTGCTTTGTTCTTCAACTTAATCAATGCAAGTCGTCACCCTTCAATCAAATTCACAGAAGAAATGAACACATATAATTCTATAAACTTTTCATACCTGACTATAACATAAAAATGATCATTTTTTTTTGAGACCAGCTCTTATTCGCTGTGTGCAAGACTCTCTAGTGACTCGATTGCTGAAGTTTTTCTATTTCTATTTTATTTCCAATACTCACTATGTAACAATTTAATTTTTTTAACAATTTCTAAATAATCCACCACGATGTAACAAATTTTGTGCTCACTACTAGTTCCAGATAAATCGAAGTTTTTTTCTGTCAAAGAAAAAAGGAGGTAAATGATAAAAAAATATTTGTATTACGATAGTTCACCGCATTTGGAGGTTATCCATGTCAAGTTATGATATTCTGAATATCATAAAGTACTTCTGTGTACTTTTGGGTACGGCAAGTTATGTGCTTGCAGGTTATTTTATTAAGGTTGCAGGTTCATAAGGTCTTGAGATCATTAAAAAGCGAGGGAGCCAAGTAGTTTAACAAATTAAAAATGTACCCATATAACCCTGACGGGAGACCACTAAATAA
Organism: Gonioctena quinquepunctata; assembly: GCA_018342105.1. Classification (NCBI taxonomy): domain Eukaryota; kingdom Metazoa; phylum Arthropoda; class Insecta; order Coleoptera; family Chrysomelidae; genus Gonioctena; species Gonioctena quinquepunctata. The sequence goes on along the minus strand of JAFIRS010003217.1, from coordinate 71,314 downwards.
CATAAGATTCAACGCAAAACTATTTAATGAAATTCTCAAATAATATAATAATCAGAAAAGGAATGAGGTTCACAATTTTACCTGAATATGGGATTCCACTTCTACCCTTGCAAGGATGTAAGAACGTTGAGCGGTCCCCAAATAATTCAAACACGTTCAACACTCTCTAACGTATAATTGTCAACAAAATATTGAGTATTGCTTATACAGTACAAGTAACGATGTTTACTTGAACTTTATTACATTCAACATTAGTTCACATGTAAGGCCAATTGCTTTTGTACCCGAAACCAGTTCGTGAAAATTAAAACACATATATTCCTCTGCGAGGTACTTTGACCTGATAGAATGCCGTGTATGATAGACAACTCGGAAAGACATCAAAAGTATCTCTGTCTCCTGTTCATAAGGCTGATTGATCAGTTCACAACACCGTCCAGGCGTTCCCGAACTCTCTGTTTAAGTCGCTATTTGCTTTTGATCGCCGGCTCAACACTGTCCCACGGATCTTGGTTAATACTTTTACTATCCACTTCTGGACGATCAAATAGAAAACGGAAAACATGTCAAATATTCATCGAATGAAAACCTCACGTCCCCGAATTGGAGATTGAAATATCGTGGAATAACAGAACACTTATCTCTTTGCTGCACTTTATGTGATGCAGTTTTAAATGTATAAAATTTACACTTTCTATTTTTGCAATCGACTACACAGTAATAGCAATATGTATGTTGTTATACTACCCACCGTGACCATTGTCACTACGATAATAATAATGTTCATCCATCTGAAGTATGGTACAATATTTGTAAGTGATTTGTGAATAAACGGGTAGGCCTCAGAAACTGAAAGTTTTCAGCTTGTGCTTGTGATAACCAGGATCATTACCTCCTTCTGCCACCATGGGCGCTGTCATAGTTTCATCTACCCCCTCCAGCCTAATGCTCACAGCGAATACTAATGCACTATGAAGGAAAAAATTATTTATTTAATTGATCGACCTAGGTTATTCTGTGCGTAGCAGATTCCAAATCTTGCCGCGTGAGAATACCTATTTTATATTTGCAGCAAGCTTCTGAATCTTAGGTCAAACAATCAAATGAATTATTTTTTTCCTTTATAGTGCATTAGTATAAAAACTTGTAATTTTCATTCAATTCTTTTTAGTCATCCATGAAATCCGTCATCTTGTAGAATTCTGACGAAAATTTATAGTCTCCGACCCCTAAAAAAAACGACATACTAATTTTGACTGGAATGGGGTCATAATAACAAAACACATCGCCATCTTGGAGCTGCCATCTTGAACTCATGAATATTGATAAAAACATCATGATGTCCGACCCCAAAAATCCCCCCACACCAATTTTGAAAGGAATCGGGCTATAATCACAAAACTCGTCGCCATGTTGGAGCCGCCATTTTGAATTTATGAATTTCGACAAAAAATTCGTGATATCTGTCTCCGAAAACCTCCACATACCAATTTTGAATAGAATCGAACCATAATCACAAAACTGTAACAGTGATAAGTTATTTTACCACTTGTCTTTTTAATAAATGAATTACTTAAAAAATAATATAGTTTTTAAAATCATACTTATCGCCGGGCGGTTGCAAAATCAAATTCTTTTCGAAAGAGTTGTACTGGCGTGGATTCGAAAATGTGGTATGAGATTTGATAAAGAATCACCAAGATGATTTCCTTGCCGAAAAATTCTGTCTTGGAAGATCTCTGGACCATTTCGTGACTGGAAGACACTAGCTCATTGACTATATTTTCATTCAATTTTTCAACTTTGGAAAACTTATTCGATCCTTTGAGATCTGTAACTTTTACTGAAAAAATTCCGGATTTCCTTTTCTTATACTCTCACAATAGATATTATTTTATTGGCTCAGCAATGAATCATTCTGTGGCTTGGATTCTTAAATTAACCAATGAAATTCCAGGAAGAAAGGATATTCATGAATAACTATTAGTATTTGATTCGTGAGGAAGTCTAATCAAACTTGAACATATTTCTGAACTGCAATATTACTTGATTGAATGATAGAAATGATAGAAATTTGAATGAACTAAAACTCAGGCTGGCAAGGCCTATATAACTAAATTAAAAAAATTAATACCTCGTAAGTAAGATCTGGCTCGTTGGAAATCTCGAATCGGACTGACCATCTTCTCAAGTACCTGAATATCCGTTCCTTATAGAAATCTATCTTAATTTTTCATGTGCCGACCAACTGTTTTATAATTTAGGCCGGTTAATATGGGCATTTCCTAGCTATTTTAATAATTGACGAGCTCATCTTCAAGCCATTGAATGAATTCCTTTATCATTGCCATTGAATGAATTCCTTTATCAAAAAGATCAAGAGATCAAAAACCTCGTGGGAAAAACGTTTCTTTTACGCTCTTTTAGTTCTTATGATTAACAATATTTTCTGTAACCTAATTATTCTCCCAAGAGAATCTTTCATGGCTCATCATTTGCATATATGAAATAGCCTTTCCCTCATATCTGCCGGTGAACAAAAATAACTATTTGTGAAATATTGTATCCTAGTTTTCTGTACTATAACCCTGATCTGTGGCCGGAAATACGCTCTTGCCTATTGCTGCCCAAATACTTTGTATGGACAATTGCTTTCAAAGTATTTGGGTAGAAATCCCTTTCGGGACTATTTGAAAAGATAACATCTATGTCGTTGTGGACAGCACTCGACGAAAATTAAAATAAATAATCCCAAATATCTTATTTTATGACCCCGGTTCGGTTACAATTTCATGGTAAACTATGAATCCCAACGAATCTTGGAAAAGTAAATATTTCATTCAAAATATATATTGCATTTTGCTACAAAACTCGTCCACCATATTGGAGCCGCCAAATTGTTTGTCCTCTAGCAAAAATTCTTTGATGTATCGTCACCGGAATTATAAACACCTGCCAAATTTCACGTTAATCGGACAACTAGAAGTAGGTCAAATTTAACTTGAATTTGATTACAAACCCACAGACAGATATCGGGACAGGTGAAACTAAATAAAAGCTTGTAAAAAATCTGTAATGTACATAATTTCCCATAAACCTCCATATACAGACGTCACAATATGCAGTACCTCAACATATCCATACCAATATGAATTAGCCGCATATAACAGTAATATACATAAACTGATCAATATTTCTCTTTCAGTAGGAAATTGAAAATAATTGAATATTATTCAACAAATTGCAATTAATAACGGTTATAGTCAAAACTACTCAACACGAAAAATACTGATTGAACATTTTTAGGGGTGTACGAAGTCGATTTGATCGTTCAATTCAACAGTCAATTTACTGGTCAATTGACCACGTAAGATTGTTTCGTTGTGTTGCTTCCTGCGGAATTTAGTTTTAATCCATCGAATAGATTTTGAATAACTGAATGACAAAGTTTTGAACTCTGACATTTTTAAATTTTTGGCAAATGTCAGTTAGAGAAATAATTTTGACTGTATACAATTTTTCAAGGGCTTTCAAATTACATATTTTGAGTCAAGTTCCGTGCGATATAGGTTCTGTCAAATAGCCTCACTTCCGTTTGACAGATGACAGCCTAATGGTCGCATTAGGGGCAGGAACTGTACCTTCATAACAAATTTCAGCTCGATTGGTCAAACGGTTCGGCAGTTATCGTGAAAGATTACACACACACTGACAGACAGACAGACCTCTGGAAATGCTCTCAATCGTCTCAGAGGACCTCACCAGTTTGGATACAATCCTATTTGCGCCTAGCGCCATAATAGCCGCCTTGCTGTCCGAGTAGATAGCAGTAGGTCCTCGACTTTTATTGTCGAGATTTTCCTGGACACAGGTGAGTATGGCATATACTTCAGCCTGGAATACTGATGCATATTTGCCTAGGGGAACCGATATTTCTCTCTTTATTTCTTCTTCGTAGACCCCTGCGCCGATCTATCTGTGTACCAGATTGATGCATAGTTTGGTGGTCTGCCAGACGCATGGTCTTTCCATTCCTCCCTTGTGGGGATGGTTATATTGGGTCCTTTCCTGAAATCCAGAACAGGCGGGGTACTGTCTCTTTCCAGTAATAGGACTGGACATCCTTCCTTTGCCTTGTTCCAAATAGCTCAGTGTCCATGGTCTGTCTCAGTACCGATCCATTGGGTTGCGCTTCTGAGTCTGTATGCAGTACGCATGGCTTCATGCTCAATGACAAGGTGCAGAGGTGGTAGTCTTAGTAGAACTTCTAGAGCTCTAGTAGGCGTCGTTCTCATGGCACCTGTTATTCCTAGACAAGCCAGTCGTTATACTTTATCAAGTTCGTTTCTGGACTTTCCCCATGTGGTACCGGTCCACCAAATGATGCATCCGCACGTTAGTGTCGGTAGTGTAGTGTCTTGGAGTCCATCCGCCATGGTTTCCCAATCATCAGGACGGCTTGTGGTCTCTTTCAAATTCGTATCAAATATCGCATATTGCTAATACCTACCGGCAAGTACGAAAATTTAAACAGCATCAAATTGAAGATAGTGACACCTATAATCTGTGTGTTGAAGCTTAGACCTGTTGTCGTGGAATTTTAATGACACGAAATTTCGTGCACATTAATAGGTCACCAACGGATGTCAGCATAGGCCAATCCACGACACCAATGGTCGTACTCCTAGTGCGTTCTGAGTAACGCGAAACAAATAACGAGAGAAATAGAAATTTGTTACGAATCCAAGAGAGCCCACCATCCGCCAACTGCTGTTTCATGGTTTTCCAATCATCAGGACGGCTTGTGGTCTCTTTCAAATTCCCATCAAATTCCTATCAAATATTTCATAGTGCTAATACCTACCGGCAAGTACGAAAATGTAAAAGGCATCAAATTATAGTGACACCTATAATCTGTGTGTGGAAGCTTAGATATGTTGTGTTGATAGGTCAACGGTCAACGGATGTCAGCATAGGCCAATCTTCAACACACAGATTATAGATGTCACTATCTCTAATTTGATGCTTTTTACATTTTCTCGTACTTGCCGGTAGGTATTAGCACTATGAGATATTTGATACGAATTTGAAAGGGACCACAAGCCGTCCTGATGATTGGGAAACCATGAGATAGCTGTTGGCGGATGGTGGGCTCTCTTGGATTCGTAACAAATTTCTCTTTATATATATATATATATATATATAGATCTCTGACAATGGTATCTCCGTTAAACAGCCCAGATGTATTTTGTTATATTTGTTGACAATATAACAGACTTTGTGAAATATTCATATTTTGCTTACTTTAGAGTGAGGTCGTGTCAATAAGATACACAGTCGGTGCCATATGACGTATGCTGTTCAGAAAACTTATGAAGGACGCAAATTTTGAGTGTCATGACAAGCTTAGATAAAAAGAGTCTGAAATTCATTTAAAAATGTAATTTCCAAATTTTTTAGGCAACGTCAAAGATCCTCATTACAAATAAATGTTGAATAATTATAAAAAATTAGGTTGTAACATGAGTTTGAAAGAGAGTTTTGGAATTCTCACATTTCCAAAAAATCTCGGAGACTACATTGGCGAACAAGGTAAACGGTTTCATCGAGGTATTGCAGAGATGGAAATAAGATATCAATGATATTATGCCAGACTATTGTTGGATGATCCATAGAAAAACCAACGAAGTTCACCGACAGAAACAAAAAAAATGAAGTTTTAAGAAAAATTGCAACATCGTTGTATTGATTGAAAAATTGAAACTTTCAATGTACTTATTTTTATTCCATTGAAACGGAAATTTACACCTATTTCCCTTTAAATTACATGGAAAAATCGTTTACATTCAGTACTGCTATTACGATTATTAACAATTCACTAGAAAAATTTTCAAAAAGTTCAATTTTGCAGGCTTCTGTTATTATTCCATATCATTTTGGTTAGTAAAAAAGATATATGAATAGAGCGAATGAGAAAACCACTGTGAAAACCTGCACTGTGAAAACCTGGCTACGGCATCGTTGTTGTGGAAGGCGTTAATATTTTGTAGCTTCAATAGAAATACTCGAGTTTTCTGTTCCACGCCAATGCTCTGCACAATGCAGATAATCGACCCGTGTACCTTCCCTAGCTTTCTGCTATCTCGCTATCTTGCAGGCACTATCGTGGAATTTAACGAGTCTATTTGCTGGCAAATTAATTGGCAATCTCAGTTCGTATCGAACTGATACACTACTGAGCTGAACGAATTGAAATTGATATACCCTACGTACTTCCTTTAGTGGGATAACGAGCAGTAGTCGATTTTTCATCGAAAATCAATGTAACGATCTCAAATGGATCAATCACCGCCCTCGCCAATATCCGAAGGGGAAATAACTACCCAAAATATGTACACCATAATTAATTATCCGGTGAAGAATGCTGACCGTTTTCAAAATTAAATCAAAAAGATCAAGGAAATAGCAATAATCAATGGATATACACTAGATATACATTATTGATATTAACTGATAAGTTTGGTGATCCTGAGTTCATTTTTCTGGTGGTTGGGATGTGGATCAATAAATTCGGAGAAAAACTTCTGCCTAAGTTTTGAATTACATTTAATTCATCACCAGGGTTCTTGTCTTACTTGCCACGATCTATTATACGTTGACAAGGATGGGAGTTTTAAAATTTGGGAGGACTTACCAAAAGTTCGTTTTTCTGTGATTGAAATCTTTAACATAATAAAAAAAAACTTTTTAACAAAAAATTAAACCGACAAAAAAAACAACTGAAAAGCAAAAAATAAAATAAACCTTCTTAGTCTAAATGATAATTGAGCTCCCAAACTAATGTGAGTAACTGATTTTGAGTCGGCGCCAAACAAACAATTATCGAAGATCATTATACTACTTTGAAAGAAGTAATCAAAATGCAGCCGTGCATCTCGCTGCCATCATTTTACGCTTTACCTAATTCAATTGCTAGTTTGTTTGGCGCCGACTCAAAATCATTTACTCACATTAGTCTAGGAGCTCAATTATCATTTAGACTAAGCAGGTTTATTTTATTTTTTGCTTTTCAGTTGATTTTTTCGTCGGTTTGATTTTATGTTGAAAAGTTTTTATTTTTAAATTTTTGTTGCTGAAATCTACTAATTATTACCTACTTAATTTTTTATTACTTCCAAAATACCTACTTACCTAGCTTACTTCAACTATTAACTATTAAATAATATGGTTTTCTATTTTAACTATTTATTGTTATATAATATAAATTGAAGTTCTGGTTAGTTGATTTCATCACTTTGTATATAATTCCATCCTTTCATAGAATGTAATCATTTTGACGGATCTAGGAGGGTCTGTCAATATCAACTACATATGTGTGCCAAAGTTCACAAGTGAAAAATCAATTATCCCCTATTTTTCTACCCATAGGGGTCGATCATTTCATTCCAAATTGGAATATGATCAACTATGAGGTATACCCTTTCTAATAAAAAAAGAATCATCCAAATCGGAAAACCCACTACAAAGTTATGCCTGATAGAATCGGTTAACGGACCAAAATTCAGAGGGTCAACGATCAATATCCTTCATTTTGCTACCCTTAGGGATGGATTTTGTTGTTCAAATCGAAATGGGACCAACTTCGAAGTACACCCTATCCAATGAAAAAAGAATAATCGGAATCGAATCGCTCTGTGAAACGTTGTGCGTGATCATACATAAAAAAAATATACGCGTCGAATAGAGAACCTCCTACTTTTTGGTTTCGTCGATTAAAAACAGACATTATCAGATACATCGAACGGGGGAACAATAACACATACAACTACTAAATACAGACGAATACTGAGAATAAAATAAGGAAACCGTTAGTGAGTCGAATGCATGTGTTCTCTCATCTTCGTTAATGTATAATAGACCGTGGCTAGTAATAATAACTCCATTGTTACAGAGTCCTGATGATGACCTGAACGTTGACAATGAAAACAATAGTTTTTCTCCAAATGTATTGATCCACATCCCAAAATTATTGATAATTTCCTGAGAAAGAAGCGTTTCACACCACTCAAACCACTACTCTGAGAAAAACGATGGAAAGCAAAAGTATCATGAGAATTCCTTCCAATCCAAAACTCTCGACACTATACTCTAGGATGTGAATCTCCAAGCAGTTTATAGCAATAGAAATAACTTGCAAATGTTTTTAGGAAACCCGAGGGACAAAACTGACATGCTACAGCTCATCAAGCCAGTCATGAGACTAATTTAGGAATGATAATGTATATAAGTTGTTGTCGTTCCAAGTCGTATACATGATCAAATAAAAGAGTAAAAATAAAAAAGTAAAAAAAAAATAAAATATATAAAAATGGAATATTTATAACAGTTATACAATCAGCTCATGTTTTTGTTTGTTTAATGTTTCCAGGTAGGCTATTAAATAATTTTCTCCCCAAGTACATGTAACTCCTCTGACCGATGTATTTCTTCATTGCCGGTAAAGCCTATTTTTTTTAAATTTCTTGTTTGATAGTTATGTGTGTAACTTTTTAATTCATCCGTATTTGAGTATTGTTTTATATTTACTTGTAAATAGAATAACTGTCGAACATCTAGTATATTCGTTTCGGAATGATGCAGATCAGTGGGATATCTGTTATGTTTATCAAACATTATTTTTAGAAATTTGTTCTGTGACACCTGCAATGCATTATAGTGTGTTTTGGATACACCTTTCCTTCCAATTATTCCATAGTTTAATGAGATTCCAATAGACTTCGCTATACGATGATTATCCCTTTGAAATTCAGGTATTCCACTATGTTTTTATGTCTATATAATCTGCATCTTAGTTTTCGTATCAAGTAATCTACAAAGACATTCCATGCAAAAGAACTATCCAGCATAAAACCTAAGTATTTTATTGTTTTTTGAGGGTCTTATTTCAAAGGAATCTCTTATGATCAATACAAAGTTTGGGAGAGACGTCTCAAAGGTACTATATATTGTTTTCTCAAAATGTACCGATAGTAACCTATTATCTAGCCAAGTTTTTATATTGGCAAAGTCACTTTCAATTTTCAGTTTTCAGTTGTACCAGCTTGTGTCCTTTCTAATAAAAAGACATTATTCATCTAGACAATGACTAGCAGAGGCCCTAGCCTCAAAATAAGCAATATGCCGTACTCCGCACTCCCATGTTTCCTAGTGTTCTTAGAAGTATATAATGATCGACCGTGTCGAAGGCTTTTGCTAAGTCCATTTGAAAAAAATTGACAAAATTCAATAAAGTGCTATAGGAATATGTATTGGAGCTTCCAGATCTTCACCGATTCAAGCTATTCTTGCAGAAGGAAGAGAGCCCCCTTTGAGTATCAGACGTGGTTTTTTGGCCTTTAAAAAAATACGTTATTTGAAAAATGTGAATTCGTCCAATTAATTGAATCGAATAATTCCTCAACTTTCCATTGAGAATTTGACAAATACATTTTGGGGCAAAAAAAAAGCCCTCCCCTAGCCGATGCCAGTATTACATATAACAAACTTATCAACTCAATACCTTCATATCCAAAACTTCCAATATTCAATTTCGAATATTCGGAGATTAGTTTTGTTACCGACTGTTACATTTCCCACATATTCTGAGATCCATAGTGCAAATTATATTGAGCTAAGAAATATCCTAGCTAATTACGATAATTTCTTTGAAATATTCACAGATGGTTCTAAAATACAGGCCTCGCAGTTTTTTTTTCCTGAAAACAATATTAAAATTCAGTTTAAAATACCAGAATTCTCTTCCATATTCACAGCCGAGATCTTAGCTATAGAAACTGCCTTAGACTGGATAGTCAAACAAAAATCCTCCTTCATTATGTCAGACTCCAAATCCGCCCTTGAAGCAATCAATAATGAATCAAATAAACATTCATCAACCTCTATACCTTTGTGTAACATCAAGAAATCACTTCAAAAGCTGTTCATATGAAAGCAAGAAGTAATATTTATCTGGGTTAAAGGTCATGCAGGTATCTGAAGAAATAATAAAGTTGATGTTTTAGTTAAGGAAGCTACGAGATTTCTTTACATTGATACCACATATGATTCCAAAGATGTAATCACTCTCGGCAAAAAAGAAGCCTATACGAAGTGAAAGAATGATTGGACAGACTTTGTGAATCATAAAAAAAATCCTTATGTATTGATTCATCGCTCTCTACCGAGTAGCGTTCCACATATCGATGAATATGCAGTTAGGAGAGCCTACTCTGTTACCGTCCCACGCCTTAAATTAAACCATGCTGAATTTCCTGCACATCTCCACAAAATTGGCTCAGGAGAAAGTAATATTTGTATTTGTAATGTACCGATTGCTGACTTGAACCATATATTTTTTGCATGCCAAAATCATCAACAGAATTATAGAAAACTTTCCAATTTTTCCAACAGTTACAATATCCCACTACCTACCAACATAACCTCCTTACTGAGTATGAATAAAAGAAGTATATTAGACCAATTAGTAAATTTTCTTCGAGATAACAATCTTGATATCTAACGAATCATAACAGACTGTTGTGTTTTGATTGACTTTACCCAATAACTCACGCATATGTCGGTTGGCCCCATGTGAGTTCATTTGAAAGATACCTGGCGACAAACACAGACTTGGAACTTCCAGAGTTTCCTCGAAATATGCCACGTCTAACCAGTAGTCGCCAGTAACTTTGGATAACACTTCCCCAATTCCCCAGTATTTCCCAAGAAAACGAACTGATTCTAACGAGGGCTTTTATTTAGGAGATTGATTTTGTGAATGAAATAAATACGTGAACAAAATAAATGGAATAAAGACTAGATAAAATAACTAACACATTAAAAACAAATTGAATGAACTTTGTGAACAAAACTAAGTTGCTTGAATAACACTCTGCAACCAATAATTTATGATATTAAACCACACGGAACTCGGTGACTTCAACAGTTGGATTATTCTACTTAGAACAAAGAATTTCACGGTTTCTGGTGAACGAAATTTGGTAGTTATCTGAAACCCGACTAGTTAAGCCCTAACTCGCACGTGAGCACTTATCTCGATACGGACTAATGAATTTTTGACTTTTCTCTAGCTCAACCGAAAAAAAAAGTAACTATTGACTTGAATCAAATTTCTGGTAAATTAGTTTAACCTGGGCCACGATGAAATATCAACTGACTATTTTTCTGCGAGAATTTCCCACGTGAGATTTCCCCCTACTAAGTTTCTCCTGAGAACCCCACTCAAGTCAAGTTTTGACCGGTTATAAAAATAAATTCAACCCCAATTCCAACTAATTCGTACTGGGAATAATTACCTAACCAATGGGGTGGTATTTTGCAAAATCATAAACAAATTCGTAATGACTCCGTCGACCAATCCCGAGTGTAATCGTGGGTGGAGCTACTGCTTGATCTTCGTCACCCGAGAGGTGGCGCCCCCCCGTTATTTGAGCGGTACTACCTCGAACTATGTAATTCTCTGACCTAATTTTACAGGTTTCTGACAATTATTTCTCTCCTTTAGACTGCTAATAGGGATCATCCTGTACAGCTAGAGTTCTCGGGTTTCCATTTGGGGGAAAATGAGCAAAAAAAAACCCTCGCCCTAGACCCGTTGCAGCCTAATAAGCAGTTAATCTAAATACAAATAATTGTTCATGTAGGTGCTAATTAATTTCGCCAACGAAAAACCAACAAATTCTCCCGTTGCATAAACATTGGTAACCATTTTCCGCTTCGGGTAGTGAACCTAGATTTCTTAGCAAAATTCCCATATCTCGAAGGTTTATTCGGTGCGTGACGAAAACAATACGAATTATTTTACAATGGGTTTGCCTCTCTGTATTCCCCGCCTGGCCAATTTGGACCGCTTGTAATTTTTATTTATCCTTCAAGATTTTTTCCCAAACAACCGGGTAGCAGATGTCGACATTGGTTTTCAAGAATTTCGTTTTCGACTGCTTGCACAGCAAACCTGCGTTCCAGATGACAAGGTTTCTCAAAACTGTGATTGTTTACGTCCCTTAAATCCAACTGTTTATGACCCTTAAAAAAAACCTTTAGGACCCGAGTATGAAAATCTGCTATTGAACCCGGCGATATATTCTTACAGGGTGATTCCTGAGATTTTATTACAGAATTGTATTGAAAGTCGAAAATGACTCCGATAACTGGTTCACCTTTATCTAGGAATTCATAGATTGTATTTGACAATAACAGTATTGCGTCTTTAGTTGATTTTTTGTCCCGAAATCCAAATGGTGAGTTGGAAAGTAGGTTCTGCTTTTCAAAGAATTCATTTACTCTGATTTTTATCACTTTTTCTAGTACTTTGGCCAGACTTGACATACGTCTGTAATTTGTCACATCATGTTCATCTCCTGCTTTAAAAATTGGAGTTACTGTAGTATTTTTGAAAGCTGTCGGAAAGTGTATTTCCTGGGGGCTTTCTATGGATCTGCTCCTCTACTTTTGCTCTTCTATTATTTTCCTTTGCACATTGGAGTATTATGTAGATCTCTGTCTGAAACACAGAGGTATGAATACCCAGTGAGTAACTGAACTCTGTCCTTGGGTTTTTAGAAAACACTCTCGCTCCCCCACCATTTTACATCTTGTACCCGTATGTGTACCATATCCTACTCTGTAGAACGGTGTTGAGTTATGTGTCATTCCATAGCGCTTCTTTATTGTGTCCTCATCAAAGAAGCGTACGTTATAGCTGGCTTCACCACCATGTTGTACAACCAGTGTACCATGTGAGGTTTTAGCCCCCATTTTTAAGAGCGTCTAGCCACATTTAGTGTGGTTTCTGCCTTTCTGGCCACTTTCATCAAGTCAAAAGTAATTTTATTCATCTATTTCTCAACAATTGTAATTGAACTAGAATGGGAATAATATTTTCCTTTGTCTCTGTTGTAGAATTATAGAACCTTAGAACAATATTCTGTATTATTTGTCCAAGGAGAATCGTTACGCAATGGGATTTGGTCTCATGTCTAGCACGTCACTGGTTATAATGCGTACGATGCTTATGTGTCCTGTCCCAATATTTTTGTCCAGTGTTTTTCTTAGTCTAAAGGCGCCAACCAACCAAGCCTTGCCTCTCCTTGTAGCACCAAGTGGAAAGGAGGCTATCCCAATAGTGTCTACATAGCTGCAGTAGGCGTTGATCTCATTGCTCCTGTAATACCTACACACCTACCTTGCCTAGTTTATTTTTAGCGCTTCTTCGTTGTGTTTTTGGCCACCGCACCAATGAAACGTACGTTATAGGTGGCTCCACCACTAAGTTGTACAACCAGTGAACCATGTGTGGTTTTAGCCCCAATTTGTTTAAAAAATTAGCGCGGTCTCCGCCTTTCTGGTAAATTTCATCAGCTGTTGGTTCCAGGTCAGTTTCAATTCCAATATCACCCCGAGATATTTGACTTCTCCCTTACTCTGTGGAGTTTCTCCTCGGAGTTTTATGGGCTCAAGTCCTTCCAGTTTTCGTCATCGAGTGTTGATGTTCGGTCCCTCTTCAGGCTTCATCGAGAGCTTGGCTCTTTCTCGGTTGAATATGCCAAGGAGATCTTTGATTTGCCTTGGCCTGGAAATGTCTGTTTTTTCTTTTCTCGATGTATTTTCTCTTTGTTGAACTTCTTCTGAAAGTAGGATTCCTCTAATCCGTGGGATAGTTCTGGTTCAATATGTGACATTCATGTTTTTTTTTGTGCAAATAAATATGTTCATCCATTCACATTCCGATGTATCCTGGAACTCAGGAATTGATAAATGAAACTTCGATAAATTGACATCAGAATGATTTCTGGATGTAATCCATTCAGTTCAAATAATACAAGAATATATCGTCTCAGCCTACAGCCTGTTCTAAACTAACGAAATCAACCTAAGTGAACATGAGTGCCTTCAAACTCTCCACTCATTATAATGGACTGAGCGTTTCTGTAGAGGGAAATGTAATGCAATCATACACTGTGTATCACTTCCAACGTTGTGGCAGAAGCGCTTATGAGAAATGTTGTGTGTTTGCTTGTACATCTGACAATTCCAAACTTTGGTCACAACCCCAATCGCTTGTTGGTTGCATACTGTGCCTGTACCACAAGTTCAACAAAACACGACATCAAATCAAACCAGTGATGACCCGTATGGAATCTAGTCGATAATGAAACTGCTGACTGATATAACATAGTTTCGTAGTATTGAACGTGCTCACGCATCATGATTAGCTTTATGGCACGTTGCCACTAGTCTGGTTTCAATTCTTCACAATTGTTTCGCAATTATTTGAACATCACTGTGTTTCCAGTGGTGTTTGTTTAAAATAGATAAATAAAATAACAATTAGTGGAATGGGTTAATTTGATATGGCTGAAGTCGCACTCAAAGGTACACGAAAATTATTGAATAAAAGAATATTTCAGACAAATAACCCTCTACTAGCGAGGATTTCGACTGCAAAAGAATGCATATTATATCTGTTGACCGACCCGTTATTCTTGAACGTTGCCTCATCAGAAAACTGAATTTTGTTTGAAGTATTATAATCCACGTCAATCATGCCATTCATTTGAATACAAAACGCAACTCTATTCGCAAAATCATTACGATACAATTCTTGATGTAGGTTCAGATGATAAGGGTGGAACTTATGTTTCAATACTTCACCCCTATTACTGATGCCGAACTGGTGACTCAAATAAAAAGTTTGAAAGACAGAGTTAAATGCGGGGAAGACAATATTAGTACAGAGATCATTAAGATGAATCACATCTATTTATTAAAACCGTTAAAACACATTGTAAATTGTACCTTCAGTACTGGAATTTTCCCTAAGATTCTCAAGAGTGCAGTAATTGTACCAATTTTCATACAAGGTGATAAAAACTTAACAAGCAACTACAGACCTATTGCACTCTTGAGCTCAATAAGCAAATTGATAGAAAAATGTATTAAATATAAAGTAATGCTATTTTTGGAAAAATATGTCTTATTAGATAAAAATCAATTTGCCTTTAGGGAGAATCTCAGTACTGAAAATGCTACAGTAACAGAAAAAATTATTCAAAATCTTGATCAGGGGAAGAAGGTTATTGGAATATTTCTGGACCTTACCAAAGCATTTGATACTGTGGCTCACCCAATCCTGTTAGATAGGCTTAACAACATGGGTATTAGAGGTATTGCTAACGACTTATTTAGATCTTACTCAAGTGAAAGAACGCAATGTTGAAGATAAGCAATGTTTTAAGTAGCCGTCTGAAGGTAGGATTTGGTGTGCCACAGGGCACAGTACTGAGGCCGCTTCTCTTTAATATCTACGTAAATGGTCTCCTATCACTATTGGAGGAAGATTCTATCTTCTGTTTTGCCGATGATACTGCGGTCATAATAAGCGGTCCCACATGGAGAGCTACTGTGGAAAATGCAGAAAGGGCAATGGCAAAAGTAAAAAAGTGGTTAGATAATAGCCTTCTTTCCCTGAACGTAGGTGAAACAAAATGTATGACCTTCGCTCTCTCAATCAGATCCCTACCCACCGATGTAAAAAACATAAAACTGCATGAATCACATTGCACCTTAGAACAACAACAATGTACGTGCACACACAAAATTGATAGAGAGACATGTGTTAAATACTTGGGCATTTTTGTAGATGAACTTTTTACTTGGAAGGAGCACATAAACTACGTTACAAAAAAAAATAAGAAAACTAATTTATAAATTCTATGAATTGCGTAACTTTTTGCCCCATAAAACCATAAAAGCAATATATTTCTCTCTTGTAGAATCTATCATAAATTATGGCATCGTTGTGTGGGGAAATGCTTGTAGTATATACTTGTCAAAGCTTGAAGTATCCCAAAAATGGATAATAAAAATAATTCTATTTAAAAAAAAGCGTTACCCATCTCAATTAGTATATGAAGAAAGTGGATTACTCACTCCAAACCAACTTTACCTTAAAGCAGTTGCAAGATTTATGTTGAAAACTTCCTATTACAGAAATAATCTCTGTCATAACCTAAACACGCGAAACGCAGCTCAACTAAATGTCCTTTTGAAAAACCCTAAACAAGTTGCTTGCCAGAAACATATATATTGTACAGGTCCCAAAGTGTACAACGCTCTACCGCAGAATTTTAGAGTAATGCCATATAATAAAATTAGAAAAGACATTATAAAATGGATTATACAAACAAACTTCACTCTTATTTACCTTGTAGAAAAAAATTGAAAAATAAATAAATAAAATATGCTACCTAATGTTCACTTCACTTAAAATAAATTACACATAACAAACTACTTTTCCTTTCTCAACTAATGTACTTAATATATTGTGCCTATGTAAACATTGACATAGTCAGTACCTCAGAAACAATTCTACAAACAGAAGAGTCGCACACACAGTATCTTAGAATACCATAGTGCGCCAAATTCCAGTAATAGTTAAGGTCAAATTGTCTAAATAGATTTTATAGATATATTATTTTGGAATAGAGTTGATTTTTGTACTGAACTACTGTATATTTCTATTTCTACTGTATTTCTATTTCTATTGCTGAATAAACTCAACTTATAATATTAATCTGTTCTAACAACTTTATGAACTATCCTTTTCCGCTGCTATTTCCGTGGTGCTTGAGAGATGATTTTCTTGTAGTATCATTCCATGATGCAATAAAATGCGTTGCATTTGAAAAAGTCGAGTTATTGCCATTTGCAATTTTTCATTTTCAAAAATCGTAGTAGGCGATGGATCATCCGAGGTCTCCTGCACTTCAAAACATGCGCTAAGGACTGAGGAATCGACTGGAAAAAAGTTGGTTGGGTTACGAATTTTTCTGTGGGTCTATGCACGACGCTGTTTTGACACAAAGTCAAAAACTATTGCAGATAAGTCCAAGATACCTGGGTGTGTTATATGGACAATTTGGTGGCGAATCCAAAGATGTAACAAAATTGCCGTTTAAAAAACATAACTTAGTTGGGTGTCTCATTTTGGGACATCCTGTAAATAAATAGAAATTTTCAGAATGTGACTCATTGTCGGACCTATCGTTTAAAAAAATGAAGTCGATAGCTTGGATAGAGAAGAAGTTATGGAGCTTGCACGCATCTTTGGGTCACCCTATATGAGTGCAAGTACAGTTATTTATCAGAATAAAAAATATCTTATTTTTGGTTTTGTACTAAAATTCACAAATAGGACAGGAATTATTATTGATTTTGATTTACTTCCAGAATCTTGCTCTTTTGGAAGAAATGAGTAGTATTACCTATAAACTTACTTGTTTAATCAGGAGAAAGCACATTTTTAAACGACGAAACCAAAAACGAGGAGGTTCTCTTTTCGACGCTTATATTTTTTTTTTATGTATGATCCCGCACAACTTTTCACAGAGCGGTTCGATTCCGATGATTCTCTCTTCATTGGATAGGGTGTATTTCGAACTTTGTACCATTTCAATTTGAACAACAAAATCCATCCCTAAGGGTAGCAAAATAAAGGATATTGATCGTTCACCCTCTGAATTTTGGTCGGTTAACCGATTCTATCAGGCAAAACTTTGTAGTGGGTTTTCCGATTTGGATGATCCTTTTTTTATTAGAAAGGGTATACCTCATAGTTGATCATATTCCAATTTTGAATGAAACGATCCACCCCTATGGGTAGAAAAATAGGGGATGATTGATTTTTCACTTGTGAACTTTGGCACCCATATGTAGTTGACATTAACAGACCGTCCTACATCCGTCAAAATGATTACATTCTATGAAAGGATGGAATTATATACAGAGTGATGAAATCAACTTACCAGAACTTTCAGAATTAATTTATATTATACAGTGCTAGTCAAAAGTCCCCTCCCCCCCTCGTATCTTTTGAACGGGTATACTTATAATAATGAAATTTGGAGGGTGGAAATAAACGGATGTAGGCTTCTCAACTGGTCATAACAGGTGACGCAATAGTCATAAATGACGTCACAAGGCCACTGTGACCAATAATTTTAAATGGGACCCTATGGCAAGTGACAGCTCGTTTGAAAGGTATTGACAATACCTATTCAGTCATATCAATTTTGTTTGGGTTTCGGCTGATTTTGATTGATAAATTGAAGAAATACGAAAATCATAGTTTCGCATTTAATTAATAAAGATTTTAAAGTACGCCTCTGGTTAATTGTCAAAAAGGTTGACGTTTTTGAATTCTCTACTTGTCAAAAGTGTTTATACCTTGAAAATTTACCTAAGCTATTGTTTAACGAGACGTTTAAGTGTTTACATAGGCAAAATGGTACGTACTGTAGTCGACAAAGTAGCAGCTATCCTAATAATTGGTGAATGTAGAAACAATTTCCATGCAGCGGAACGACTGTTTGATGAGAGGTACCCCGATCGCCCTATATCGAGGGTTTATTTGAGGGAGCTTCTTCGGAAGTTTGAAGCATCAGGTAGTGTTCAAGATGCCAAACGATCTGGTCGACCAACAATTAGTGATGACAAAAAAATTGACATAATTGGAGAAATGGTAGTAAACCCTACTTCTTCCACAGCTCAAGTTGCGTCTATCTGTGAAGTCAGTCAAAGGACCGTACATAGGGTGTTGGCTAAAAACAAATTTCATCCATACAAATTAAAAATGGTGCACCAACTTTCAGATGATGGCCCCGACCGAAGACTAGAATTCTGTGAAACTATGTCCAATAAAATGAACCAACAACCAGGCTACATACAGACAATTTGTTTTAGTGACGAAAGTACTTTCTTTCTCAATGGAAATGTTAACACTCAAAATGTGAGGTATTGGAGTGACACAAATCCTCACATCTTTTGTGAGCCACATACTCAATTTCCAGATAAAGTAAATGTTTGGGCAGGTATTTTGGGAAACCACATAGGTGGGCCTCTTTTTCTCAATGCTAACTTAACCGGTGAATTGTATCTGGAGATGTTACAAAATGATATTGAGTCGTTAATTCTTGAAATTCTAGAAGATAATCCAGATGAATTCGACAACTTGGAAATAACGTTCCAACAAGATGGTGCTCCTGCACACTATTACGGTGCAGTAAGACGTTACCTAGATGAAGAATATCGTGGTAGATGGATTGGACGACGAGGTTCGATCGAATGGCCAGCTCGGTCACCGGACCTTACACCATTAGATTTTTTTCTATGGGGGTACTTGAAATCTAAGGTTTACGCTACAGCACCTGACAGTATTGCCATTCTGAAACAACGAATTGTTGAAGAATGTAGGGCAATTTCCGCTGACACACTGGGACGAGTACGACAAGAGTTTAGCAATAGGATGCATTACTGCCAGGAAGTAGATGGAGCACATTTTGAACACTTATTATAAGAACTGGTTCTTAAATCTTTATTAATTAAATGCGAAACTATAATTTTCTTATTTCTTCAATTTATCAATCAAAATCAGCCGAAACCCAAACAAAATTGGTATGACTGAATAGGTATTTTCAATACCTTTCAAACGAGCTGTCACTTGCCATAGAGTCCCATTTAAAATTATTGGTCACAGTAGCCTTGTGACGTCATTTATGACTATTGCGTCACCTGTTATGACCAGTTGAGAAGCCTACATCCGTTTATTTCCACCCTCCAAATTTCATTATTATAAGTATACCCGTTCAAAAGATACGAGGGGGGGAGGGGACTTTTGACTAGCACTGTATAACAATAAATAGTTAAAATAGAAAGTAATAAAAAATTAAGTAGGTAGTAATTAGTAGATTTCAGCAACAAAAAAGTTAAAAATAAAAACTTTTTAATAAAAAATAAAATAAACCTTAGTCTAAATGATAATTGAGCTCCTAAACCAATGTAAGTAACTGATTTTGAGTCGGCGCCAAAAAAACTAGCAATTGAATTAGGTTAAGCGTAAAATGATGGCAGCGAGATGCACGGCTGCGTTTTGATTACTTCTTTCAAAGTAATATAATGATCTTCGATAATTGTTTGTTTGGCGCCGACTCAAAATCAGTTACTCACATTAGTTTAGGACCTCAATTATCATTTAGACTAAGATGGTTTATTTTATTTTTTGCTTTCAAGTTGATTTTTTCGTCGGTTTAAATTTTTGTTAAAAAGTTTTTATATGATAAAAATAATGATTTTTTCAATGATTTTATCAAATTTTCACTGAAATCGCCTGCATCTATCGTAGATCTGTTGAGAGGAAAATAATTACAATTCCCGGTTTTCGCGTTTTTTTATGAGAGTTGAAGACATAAAAGTATGGAAGACATAAAAAATATAGAGCACCTAAAAAACAAGAAGAGCACAGGGAAGGACGAGCTAACAGCAGAAATGTTCGAATATGAAGGAGAAAAATTAGTAACAGGCATGCAAAAATTAGATGTCTGGAACCAAGCAAAAATACCAGAAAAAAGCAATTTTACACCACATTCGCAAAAGAGATGATAAGCACTACTTAGTGTTGCTTCTAAAATTAAGACCCGTACTAGAAATATATTTAAACACGAAATATGGAAAAAAAAATTGGAGAATATCAATGTGGCTTCAGAAAAAGAAGATCAGTAGTAGACAAAATATTTACGTTAACAAGCTGAAAGTTTCGAATATCAGAAAGAGACATTGATAATTTTCATTGATTTCAAGTAAGCGTTCGACAGAAATAAAAGAGCAAATCTATACACATCATTCAAAGTCATCACTTACTTGAGAAGCACTAGGTTCTTCAATTTCTTTCTCCTGAAATTGTGGTAGCTGATGGAAAACTGGTATCGGAACGTTTTCTGAATGCGAAATTGGATTTCTTGCTGGAAAAATATTGGGATATTTCCATTTGTGGCGATTGTTTTTGTTGATGACAACTATTTTCTCCATGTTTTTCTTTTTCTCTGAAAACAGGGTTGGAAATTTGAATTGATAATTGATCAGCTGAATGTGAAAAGATGACACGAAAATTTCAAAACAGTTTCACCCTACTCATTGTGGATGAAAAATCCTGATTCAATCAATTATATTTACTTTCAAAATAGTAAAACTACATATTATGTTCGAGACTTTGTTCAATTTATTTTTCTCATAATTGTCTCATTTTTGAAAAAATGGAGCTCCCATCTTCCTCAAGAGAATGTTGCGTGGAAGCTCATCAATGAATGAATGTCAGAATTCCATTCTGCATTTTATAACTCCACTTTCTCTAAATCCATGTATACACTAAATATGGTTTCCTATTATTTCGACTACTCAACGAGGAAACAGATTTGAATCGCTAATGATAATGAAAATGGATGAAATATTAATTGCATGCCCACGTCCAAACGTTCTAGTTAACGAGAACATGCAATAAAGGAGATGAATTCTCTATTAATTGTCAAATAGGGCATGCATGTTGTATCGTATCAAGCGAGCTAGGTATATTGGGTAATGTGATTATATACAAATTTGTGTGGAATAAATTCAATAAATGTATCGCAGTGAACATTACAACAATACCAAATTGTCAAATGAGAAACTTTGCTACCAAAAAGTGGAATATTCCATCAATGAACTCATTACTACAATGCTAGTGATGTAACAGGTTCATTACCAGATTAATTTTCTAGAATGAATAAAGGAAAGTTTGTGTGTGGAGAAAGGTTGGCATACAATACAATTATGAGCATGTCAACATAGGAAATCCCAAGTTACTTCGATTTATCGCCATCAAAATACTCCAAATGACATTAAATTTTTTTTTTCTCGCAGGAGACGAACTCTTTTTATGGTCCACAATGTTTTATCTGAATTTGATAAGGGTGAAAAAACGATTAGTATTTTCAATACCTTTCAAACGAGCTGTCACTTGCCATAGAGTCCCATTTAAAATTATTGGTCACAGTAGCCTTGTGACGTCATTTATGACTATTGCGTCACCTGTTATGACCAGTTGAGAAGCCTACATCCGTTTATTTCCACCCTCCAAATTTCATTATTATAAGTATACCCGTTCAAAAGATACGAGGGGGGGAGCGGACTTTTGACTAGCACTGTATAACAATAAATAGTTAAAATAGAAAGTAATAAAAAATTAAGTAGGTAGTAATTAGTAGATTTCAGCAACAAAAAAGTTAAAAATAAAAACTTTTTAATAAAAAATAAAATAAACCTTAGTCTAAATGATAATTGAGCTCCTAAACCAATGTAAGTAACTGATTTTGAGTCGGCGCCAAAAAAACTAGCAATTGAATTAGGTTAAGCGTAAAATGATGGCAGCGAGATGCACGGCTGCGTTTTGATTACTTCTTTCAAAGTAATATAATGATCTTCGATAATTGTTTGTTTGGCGCCGACTCAAAATCAGTTACCCACATTAGTTTAGGACCTCAATTATCATTTAGACTAAGATGGTTTATTTTATTTTTTGCTTTCAAGTTGATTTTTTCGTCGGTTTAAATTTTTGTTAAAAAGTTTTTATATGATAAAAATAATGATTTTTTCAATGATTTTATCAAATTTTCACTGAAATCGCCTGCATCTATCGTAGATCTGTTGAGAGGAAAATAATTACAATTCCCGGAGTTTTCAGCGATTTTTTTATGAGAGTTGAAGACATAAAAGTATGGAAGACATAAAAAATATAGAGCACCTAAAAAACAAGAAGAGCACAGGGAAGGACGAGCTAACAGCAGAAATGTTCGAATATGAAGGAGAAAAATTAGTAACAGGCATGCAAAAATTAGATGTCTGGAACCAAGCAAAAATACCAGAAAAAAGCAATTTTACACCACATTCGCAAAAGAGATGATAAGCACTACTTAGTGTTGCTTCTAAAATTAAGACCCGTACTAGAAATATATTTAAACACGAAATATGGAAAAAAAAATTGGAGAATATCAATGTGGCTTCAGAAAAAGAAGATCAGTAGTAGACAAAATATTTACGTTAACAAGCTGAAAGTTTCGAATATCAGAAAGAGACATTGATAATTTTCATTGATTTCAAGTTAGCGTTCGACAGAAATAAAAGAGCAAATCTATACACATCATTCAAAGTCATCACTTACTTGAGAAGCACTAGGTTCTTCAATTTCTTTCTCCTGAAATTGTGGTAGCTGATGGAAAACTGGTATCGGAACGTTTCCTGAATGCGAAATTGGATTTCTTGCTGGAAAAATATTGGGATATTTCCATTTGTGGCGATTGTTTTTGTTGATGACAACTATTTTCTCCATGTTTTTCTTTTTCTCTGAAAACAGGGTTGGAAATTTGAATTGATAATTGATCAGCTGAATGTGAAAAGATGACACGATTTGAAAAATATTGGGATATTTCCATTTAATAGTAAAACTACATATTATGTTCGAGACTTTGTTCAATTTATTTTTCTCATAATTGTCTCATTTTTGAAAAAATGGAGCTCCCATCTTCCTCAAGAGAATGTTGCGTGGAAGCTCATCAATGAATGAATGTCAGAATTCCATTCTGCATTTTATAACTCCACTTTCTCTAAATCCATGTATACACTAAATATGGTTTCCTATTATTTCGACTACTCAACGAGGAAACAGATTTGAATCGCTAATGATAATGAAAATGGATGAAATATTAATTGCATGCCCACGTCCAAACGTTCTAGTTAACGAGAACATGCAATAAAGGAGATGAATTCTCTATTAATTGTCAAATAGGGCATGCATGTTGTATCGTATCAAGCGAGCTAGGTATATTGGGTAATGTGATTATATACAAATTTGTGTGGAATAAATTCAATAAATGTATCGCAGTGAACATTACAACAATACCAAATTGTCAAATGAGAAACTTTGCTACCAAAAAGTGGAATATTCCATCAATGAACTCATTACTACAATGCTAGTGATGTAACAGGTTCATTACCAGATTAATTTTCTAGAATGAATAAAGGAAAGTTTGTGTGTGGAGAAAGGTTGGCATACAATACAATTATGAGCATGTCAACATAGGAAATCCCAAGTTACTTCGATTTATCGCCATCAAAATACTCCAAATGACATTAAATTTTTTTTTTCTCGCAGGAGACGAACTCTTTTTATGGTCCACAATGTTTTATCTAAATTTGATAAGGGTGAAAAAACGATTAGTATTCTTTTTGATTCGTCTCGTGCATTTGACACCATCAGTCATCAACTTCTCCTTGATAAACTTTACGACCATGGCGTTCGTGGTCAAAGTCTTAAATGGATTGAAATTTATTTAAATGGCAGAACTCAATCTGTTGAGGTTAGGCTCAAGTCGGGCACATATTTTTCTGAGAATCGTAATATCTCAACAGGTGTCCCCCAAGGTAGTGTCCTGGGTCCTACTCTCCTTCTTTCAACCAAATTGTTCTGTTCAGTTTGCTGATGACACGTCCTTCATATTCAGTTCTGCTCTTTGTGAAGGGCTGTCTGATCAGGCTGGTATTGCAGTTGCAAATATGCACAATTACTGTTCCAGGAATGGCCTTGTACTAAATAGCAACAAAACGAATACCATTGCTTCCTCTCTTAGAGAAATGGAGTATATTGGTAAGAACCAATACTAAATCAATCGTACAGAAAAAATCAGCTAACTTCCTAGGGTTGAACATTGACCCACAATTATCCTGGAATGACCATATTAAGCCTATTACCAGAAAAATATCCAAACATCGTTTCGTTATTTGGAATCATAGAAGTTTTGTCCCCATCAATATCTTACTAAGCTATGCCTATGTTCACTCAAATCTAAATTATTGCTTAGTCTGCTACAGTAACTGCAGCAGATTGAATGATTTGTTGATTTTCCAAAAAAAAATATTTAGAAACATGTGTTTAAAAAAATATGGCGATTCTTGCAAGCAGTTATTTATTGAATTATGGATTCTAACTGTCATATCCATGTATATTTTGAATTGTGTTACTTACATTGAGAAACACTGCCACGAGTTTCAGCAAAGAGATACTATCCGTCTTGCTGCTGGTTATACTCTTAGACAAAATTATAATATAATAGTTCCTATTCACAAATTAACTTCTGTAGCTAACGGACCCTCATATCATGTCTATAAAATTATATAATAAACTTCCAATATTCATCAAGAGAATTTGTTATCTTATTAATTTCAAAAATAGTGTTAAAAACATTCTCTACAAAAATGCCTTTCAGTGTAACTTCTGTTGGCTGGTCCAGTCTAAGCAGCCCATCGTTCTACTAAGTGAAGCCCAGAACCCACCCCTATATTTTTCTAGATTTCTTTCAGTTCCCTCTTTCGAGGATGATCTCCCTTTCTGGCAAGTAGGCGTTCACACTGATTAGACTTTCATATACCCCTCCTTTCCTCTGATCATCACTGATCCCTCAGCTCATCATTGTCAAAACTGACTTTTGGGATAAAAAATGAATTGAATCATGCTCTTTGTATTTGAACGATTTTATATAAAGTGTAGATTGCGCTAGAACCTAAATTATTACCACCATGTTCACCATGACTTGGTCTACGACTGATAAGATTTTTTGAACATCTTTGCTTGCTCTGGCGTGGGGGGATTTGGATTTCTGGTTCCATTCGCTCAACCCATTATGTGTTTTGTTGAAATGTTCATGCGCCATGTCGAACAAGTTTAGCAAATGAACGTTATTTTTTCTTTGCATCACACTCTTGTGTGAATCGTTCATCTGTTGAGCGTCCTTGGTGTTTGTCCTATGTATGTATGTTGGCAGTTTGAATATTCAAATCTATAGAAGAAATAAATGGAGGAAAGTTTGTGTGTGGAGAAAGATTGGCATGGATTCCACCCCTTTCGCCACAGAATTGAAGAAAAATGTCTTCGAAAAATACACTTTGAGCCATCAAAATTAGTTATTGCAATTTTTTTTTTCCTGGGGAGATGACCCCGGTCAGACTGGGAGTATCGGATTCTTACAGACTCACTCCTCACTCTCGCACTGGAACCGCTTTCGCATTATTTCAGTGGGGATGCTATCCTATATCATCTACTCCATGTCTCTGTGTCTATTATTGTATGCTGTTCTCCACCCTTCCTTGCCTGAGATCAGGGTAGTCATGATACTCTCTGCATCGAATGGAATGCCCTTATATGTCTGGTATTCTTGACGAATTTCATCCCATTTTACACAAGTAAACAATGTGTGATCCGCGCTCATGCGGGCGAAGAAGTATTTTCTGTGTGCACATATTGCCTAGGTTGAGAAGTCTACTTCTTCATATCCACTCCCCTATATTCAGTACCAGCATATGTGTCAATCTTCCATGTATTTCATTTGTCCACTTCGTTTGCCACTGTCATTACATTTATTCTCGAAGTGAATCCGACAACCACTTTATTATTTTTCCTTCTCTCTTGAATCAGGGGGTCGATACCGGGTTCCCCAACTATTACTTCTATTGCGCCTGTTATGGTCCTGTTAGTAGAGCATTTTTTGATACAAATTTCTGGTAGCAGTATGCCAGGCATGTAGTATCTGGGAGTGGGCCGCACTCAGAAGTACCCTTCTTTTGGATGCCCCAGGCATCAGTCGTGGGAGAGAGCTACTACTGGTTTCTCCACTTTATGTGCAACTTTATCGACATGTTCGGCGAAAGTTAGTTTTATATCCAACCGTACTCCCAAATACTTGATTGCTCCCTTTGGTTTTACCGTAGCAACCTGCGATTCGAATTCAATTTGGTCTATTTTCTTCTTTGTAGTCAGCGGGATAGCTTCTGTTCTTTCAGTTACCCTTACCCTCCAGCCAGTTGGCTACACGTTGCAGTGTAGTGTTTGCTGCGCACATCAGACTGTCTTCGCCTTTGGCTACACTACCATAGCAATGTCATCAGCGAAGCCTATCAAGGTAACTCCTGTTGGCTGGTCCAGTCTCAGGAGCCCATGGTTAGTATATTTCATAGCGTGGGGCCCAGAACCAACTCCTGTGATACCTCATAATTGATTTTTCCAGATTCACTTGAATTTCCATTCTCGAGGATGATCTCTTTTTCTGACAAGTTGGCATTTATCACACTGAGTAGACTTTCATCTACCTCTCTTCTCCACAGATCATTAAGGATTCCTCAGCTCACCAAGGAGTTTCATTGTCAAAACTGGCTTTTGGGATAGAAAATGGATTGAATCGGGATCTTTTTATCTGAGCGATCGTACATGAAATGAATATTGCGCTACCTAATTTATCACACTCATGTTATAACTTTTTTTTTTATTTATCTTTCAAAGTTATGAAATAATCCTTCCTGAGAAGGTGCGATTGGCTAACTCTCATTGCGGAGGTAAGCGCCGTGGTTCAATTAGTATAGTGATTAGAAATTTCAAAAATTTATATTTTCTAGAAAATGAAGTCGGTTTCATAGAGTTAAAATGTGGACGCCATCTACAGTTGAAAATACTTTACCCAACTTATTCTCTATCAATTTCTGTAGATAAACTCACTGTACAAGAAACATTGTCCAAATCACACAATAAAATCTGAACCTTCAAAATTACACTTTAATTCCTGGTTCATTATAAACAAATACATTTATATTATCCATATGAAAAAAAAAAAATTGCCACTTTCAAAATCAGTGCAGAATACCTTTTTTCTCAGTGACTAATGCAAAGGGGTACCCCAATGAATTTCAATAGCAAATATGGTTTTTCATGTTCGAACATTTGATCAAATGCATTTAACCTTACATGTTTCCGTTGTTACACACGGTCCTGTATGAGATCTTCCTCGGCATCCCAATCCCAATGATCAATATTTGGTTAGATCCAATGGTTGATGATCCAGGCTTCCAAGATCTCTTTGGCTCTGAGGATCCTTCGATTCCCTGCCTTCTATGGAATACTCAATCTAGAAAATGAAGTATGTTTCATGGAGTTCAAATTTGGACGCTATCTACATTTAAAAATACTTCACCCAACTTATTCTCTCTTAATTTCTTTAGATAAACTCACTGTACAAGAAACATTCTCCAAATCACAGAAAAAAACTCTGAATCTTTAAAATTACACTTTAATTCCTGGTTACTTATAAACAAATACATTTATATTATCCTCGTCACTGGAAAATAAAAATTTTGCACATTCAAAATCAGTGCAGAATACTTTTTTATCTCAGTGACTAATGCAAACGGGTACCCAAATGAATTTCAATAGCAAATATGGTTTTTTATGTTCGAACACTTGATCAGATGTATTTAACCTTACATGTTTCCGTTATTATGGGACTGTTCACACGGTATTGTATGAGATCTTCCTTGGCATCCCAATTCCAATAATCAATATTTGGTTAGATCCAATGGTTGAAGACCTCTTTGGCTCTGGGGATCCTCCGATTCTCTTCCTTCTATGGAATATCGGGTAATTCATCGGAGGATTTTTTTTTCAATATTTTATAATATTGGCATCAGTTACATCCAGTCGTCACTGTAGGTTGACTGAGTATTTATTACCATTGTATCATCTATACACTTACACCGGAACAGCGACTTCAAATTGTGGAACTGTATTACGAAAATCAGCGGTCTGTGGAGCAAGTTTTTCGCGCACTTCGAGCAACGTACGGTCGTAATAATCGGCCCAGCAAACGCACTATTAGCAAGACGTTCCAAAAATTTCAAACACAATTTTCATTATTAGATGACCGGCGACCGAGAATGTAGCCGCGGTAGCTGAGAGTGTGCGAGAATACCGTGAACAATCGATTCGACGCCGTTCTCAACAGGTTGGTTTGTCGTATGCAACAACGTGGCGTATTTTGCGAAAGGATCTGGGTTTGAAAGCATACAAAATCCAACTTGTCCAAGAATTGAAGCCGCCAGTCCTGCCTAAGCGTCGAGTTTTCAGTGCCGGGGCTCTGGAAAAGCTCAATAAATGAAGATCTGCTGTTTTATCGCAGAATTTTGTTCCCATTTCTGGCTTATTGGATATGTTGATGAACAAAATTGCCTGATTTGAGGTGATGAGCAGCCGAAAATAATTCAAGAACAGCCGCTGCATCCAGCCAAATGCACAGTGTTGTGCGGTTTATGGGCAAGGGGCATCATCGTGCCATATTTTGTCAAAAATCAGGCTGGCCGGAACGTAACTGTCAATGGTATTCGATATCGCGCTATGCTAACGGACTTTTCATTACCCGATCTTCAAGCCCGTGATGTCGGTGATATTTGGTTCCAACAAGATGGGGCTGCTGCTGGGCTACTGCGCATGAAACCATGGACATAATGAGAAATCATTTTGGTGAGCAGCTTATTTCTCGTTTTGGACAATTGAATTGGCCGCCTAGGCCTTGTGATATCACCCCTGTTGATTATTACGTTTGGGGTTACGTGAAGTGAAGTTTATGCGAACAAGTCAGCTCCGATTGAGGCATTGGAAGCAAACATTACTCGTGTTATTCCAGATTCCCGTCAACAAGTGATCGAATGGACCATCTACGGCGTAGCCGCGGCCAGCATTTGACCAAATTATTATTTAAAAAATGAATGGTATCAATTGTTCTCTCATTTCATAATAAAATTTTTCCCATCACATTCCATTTTATGTGTTTTATTTCAAAATATGTTCCTGAACCTCACGATCAATCATCCGACTTGTTTCTTAATAAGTAGTTTTCATGTAGCAACTCCTATTGGTCCCATTTCTCTTTCGGACACAGAATTAACAAAGGATGTTCATTACCGTTAATTCATTCATCTCATATGTGGATTGAAATCCAATTGAAATTTACGATCTGTAAATAACGAGTTGTGATTAACTAGCTATGATTAACTACCTGGCAGAAGTATAGCATCAAACAAAAACAAAATATTTTTGTAAAACATGTCTGACGAACCTACTTTCATTTTTAATTATTTTGGGTTCAAAGTTTACCAAAACTCTTGAATCCTTTTAGAAATTAGGAAATTATATTCATTTATCAGCAAAGCTGTCCTCCTGCTTTGTATAGGGATCATATAGTTAATTGGCTATCACTACCCACGATTTCTTTCAGTGAAGCCAGGAACAGAAATGGAAGAATTCTTTCTTACTTCTTTCCCAAATAAAATATCAAACTTCACCTTTCAAATTTTTTATAATTTCCTGTTCAGATTCAGGTATGTTTCAAAAACCGGTCCACAGAACTCATCCTAATCATAAAACAATATATTTCACTATTCTATAGTGAGGTCAGATCAGACAAAAAGTGTCAGTTCCGTTCTGTTATTTATGTAATGGCGCACCAGGGTACACTGACTCACTCCATGTGCACCTAGCACATTTGACATTTCTAAATGACATCTAAATTGGTTTATTTTGAAGTATTCTCTTAGACAGTTTGATCATTCGAATCGTGTCCTTATATTAAAATATATTCAAATAATATCCTGAGGTGGAGAATCAGGGCATCCGTCGAACTGTGGAAATGAAAGGATTATTTATGGCATTGTCATAACCTCACAGGTTTTGAAAGTGATCTATTTGGTGGTATATTCCATATTACTGTGCACATAGTATTGGAATGAACGTTTTGCGAAAAGCAAACGTTACAATGTTTACCACCACTTGGTCTACGACTGATTAAAACTTCCGAACAACCCTGCTGCTTGCTCTGGCGTGAGGGGATTTGGATATCTGGTTCCATTTGTCCAGCCAATTATGAGTTTTGTTGGAATTTTCATGTTCCATATTGAACAAGTTCAGCAAGTGCACGTTATTTTTTCTTCGAAATACACTCTTGTGTGGAATCATTCGTCTGTTAAACGTCCTCGGTGTTTGCCCTATGTATTTTGACAATCTAATTATTCAAATCTATAGATGAATTTATATTTATTTTTCGAAGGCGCATTGGTTTCATTATTCTCTCTAGCAACTTTGTAAATTCGAATTTAATAAAATCTGAAGCATTTCTGTATAATTTCGATCATAATGCATTTGAAGAGTTATTTACGGAACCAGTTATGAATAGACTGATTTCATTCGAGGTTAATGGAAGCATCTACAGTATGGACTAACTACTCAATGTTGAAAGCAGTTTTATATGTCAGAAGAAACATTGACATCCAAAGATATACCACATTAGTAGCAATCTGCGGGTTATCACACCAGAAAATCTATGATTTTCAAGGAGTGTTCTATTTCCCAAACTGATAGCTGAAACTTCCAATGATTAGGAATTTGTTAATTAAAGATCAGGAATATGTTCAACACAGGCAGAGTTCAGACTCCGCACCAATGGCTTTACTGATCCTAGTATGATTACATTATCAACTCAACTATTGTATTTTACTAGCTTAAATCTAGTTTAACTTGTTAGTTCGTTCGTTCGTTTGTTAGTTTTGGTCAAATGTTGCAAGTGAATTTTGACCGAATTCTAGTCGTCCGATAAATTCGAAATTTTGCAGGTGTTCATAATTCCGGTGGCAATGCATTATGGAATTTTTGTTAGAGAAAAAAACAAAATGACAGCTCCAAGATGGGTGGATGAGATTTGTAATTATGGTCCTAATTGGTTAAAGGCGGTTTTCGTGGTCGGAGATTATGAATTTTTTTACAAAATCCATAAATTCGGAATGGTGACTCCAAGATGGCTGAGGAGGTTTGCGATTATGGTCCGATTCGATTCAAAATTGGTATGTGGGGATTTTCAGGGTCGGAGATTATGAATTTTTGTCGAATTTCATAAATCCGAGATGGCGGCCCCAAGATGGAGAACGAGTTTTGTGATTATAGTCCACTTCGATTCAACATTGGTATGCGGGGGTTTTCGGGGTCGGAGATTATGAATTTTTTGTCGAAATTCATAAATTCAAGATGGCCTCCCCAAGATGGAGGATAAGTTTCGTGATTATGGTCCGATTCGATTCAAAATTGGTATGCAGCTGTTTTCGCAGTTGGAGATTTTGGATTTTTTTTAAGAATCATTAAATTCAAGTTGGCGACCCTAAGATGGAAGAGGAGTTTTCTAATTATGGTCATATTTAATTAAGAATTGGTATGTGGGAGTTTTCAGGGTCGGAGATTTTGATTTTTTTGTCAATATCTATAAATTCAAGATGGCGACTTCAGAATGGCTGATGAGTTTTGTCATTATGGTTAGATTCTATTCAAAATTGGTGTGTGGAAGTTTTTGGTGTCGGAGATCATGATTTCTTTCCGCTCAAAACTTGAACAGATTAAGGCGAACTAACTAAAACACAAAAAATAAAATAACTAATAAAAAACCTTTTTGAAGACAAGGTTTCATTTGAGCCGTGTACTAAAACGTATGAAATAAGTTTAAGTCATCGGTGACAATGATTTAATCATATTTTGTTGAATTATTTGCTTTCAAAAAGCTTGTCGCGTGAATTGTAATAAAATCAATACTTCGACAAGTTCTTCCTTACCAAACAATCACTGCTCAAAGTCATTGGCACCCACTTTCATGAACACTTCGTGCGACAAGGTTTTGGAAAACAAATAATTCAACAAAAAATAATTAAATCATTGTCAGCGATGACTTAAACCTATTTCATACGTTCTAATACACGGCTTAAATAAAAACTTGTCTTCGAAAAGGTTTTTAATTAGTTATTTCATTTTATTACAAATGCAGTAATCATGTTTCATTCAACCCATTCTTCGATTGTAAATCATAGATAATTGAATGACATACCTGAATTTATAGAAAACGTCAGTATAATTGGCTCAAATTTCCTGCACGCGATTCCTAACTAAACTACGCGTTGATTTCCATATCAATTAACCGGATTAATTTGACCATAGTACTTGCAGGAATGTTCACTTTTATCGGGAGTTATATCATACGTGCTGGGAATTTTATCGCAAATACATTTTACAAATTCACGAGTGCGAATTGCGGTTTTTTATCTGATTAAGGCCCCAATCTGTACCTACGAGTTAAATTTCCCAAAGGCAAAATGCTCGAGAGAATATTTCATAAATGTATGCGTTTGAATCCTGTTCAGGTAATTATTTCTGAGCGCTTATTTCATATTGAATATTATTAAAAGCCCACACCTCCCGCTTATCCTTGGCTTGGCTGCAAGTTTTCTATTCCAAATAGGAAAAATAACTGATAAAAAACCTTTTTAAAGACAAGCTTTTATTCAGACTGTGTACTGAAACGTATAAAATAAGTTTAACTCATCGCTGACAATGATTAAATAATTTTTCGTTAAATTATTTGGTTTTAAAAAGCTTGTCGCGCGAAGTGTTCATAAAAGTAGGTACCAATTAATTTGATCAGGCAGTGATTGGTTCAAAAATATTTATTGTGGTATATCAAACACAGATTTATAGTAAGTATCGTAACAAAATTTTCGGATTATCAGTAGGTCCACAAGCTCTTCTAAATCCCTTTTCTTACTTTCCTTTAAAGTAGATGGCAGCATTATAGAAGATCTGAAAAGTAAATCATAGTTTCTTTCAATATTGATCATAATAATATTAGTTATGTTGGGTCATTTACAGATACTTCTTTCAATCTCTACTCAAAATTAATTCATTTAGCATTTTACTTGGTTTTGAAATATATTAGAAAGACTACATTTAAAATCGAAATCTCACTTACAAGTGAAAACTTGTCAAAATATTCAGATTTCACAAAGTATTCATAAAAGTAGGCACCAATTAATTTCATTGGACAATGATTGGTTGGTAAGTAACAACTTGTCGAAGTATTAATTCTATTACAATTCGGGCGACAAACCTTTTGAAACCAAATAATTTAACAAAAAATAATCAAATCATTGTCAGCGATGACTCAAACTCATTTCATACGTTTCAGTACTCGGCTTACATAAAAGGGCGTCTTCAAAAAGGTTTTTTTATCAGTTATTGTATTTTTTGCATTTTAGTTAGTTCGCCTTAAGGTAGTACCGCCACGAGACAGTTGAATTAGGAAATTATTAAAATTTGGCGTACGTATTCTTTAACATGTGAACAACACCTCTATAAAATTTTAACCGGTTTCACCATCCCGAACCCGAGATATATATAATTGAAGTTGCCTCATTTAACTCGTAACATATGGACCATGCATAGGCACATCACATTAATAATTCTACCGTTAGTACTAAAATTAGGAAGTTTATGAAAAACGAGGAGGAGCTAGGGCAGGATATCACAGATATTGTGAAAGAAAATCAAAGTTATCGACCATCTAGTTTGACAGATATAATCAAAACTAGTCTCGTTATTCAAAATAGTCCACAGGGAAGCGCACAGCCTGAAGGGGGGGTCGTAGAGAAATGCGGATTGTGCCAGGGGACTTTTCAAAGAAGGACGGGGGACCATTTGAGGGTCTGAACGCGAAAAAAAAAACTCCTCCTAGTTGACCCCATCGATTCCAACGATATCCCCATCCTTCCCTCCCCCCAAAAAAAAGTTCAGAAAGAGTACTACAAAAAAATTCATTGAAGTTTTATCGAAAAACGTTTTTTTTCCATGACGTATGATTTCTAGTGAGGGGAGAGGAGAGGGCCCGGGTCTGAAAATTTGTTTTTGCCGTGCATTTCGGGGACATCAATTTTTTTAGTCACCGACTTTCTATAACGAAGAAATTTTCTAGAGTCGATAGGGGGGGGGGCAAATGCCCCCCTTCAAAAAAATTTCATTTTCTCGTTTCAAATCGAAAAGTCCTTTGAAATTTTTCGATTCCGCCGAAAATAATTTCCTAATTTAACTGTCTCGTGGCGGAACTACCTTGATCTGTTCAATTCTACTAGAGCATCGTTATCACAAGTTCTCTTCGCTGTACATTTTGAGCTGAGAGAAATAATGATTTCCGACCCCAGAAACTCCTTTTAAAACTGACCAAATTACAAAACTCGTCCGCCATCTTGAAGTCGCCATCCTGAATTTATATATTTTGACAAAAAATTCATAATCTCCAAACCTGAAAACTTCCACATACCAATTTTGAATAAAATATGCCCCTAATTAGAAAACTCGTTCTCCATCTTGGGGCCACCATTTCGAATTTATAAATTTTGACAAAAAATTAAAAATATCCGATCGCGAAAACCGGACCATTATCACAAAGCTCGTCCTCCATCTTGGAACCGCCATCTCGAAATTAGGAATTTTGATGAAAATGTCCTATTTGCCGACCCCGAAAACCCCTACATTCTTGGAGCCGTCATTTTGAATTTATGAATTTTGACAAAATATCATAATATCCAACCCCAAAAACCCCCACATAACAAATTTGAATCAAATGGGACCATAATTATAAATCTCGCCCGCCATCTTGGAGCCGCCATTTTGTTTTATTATCTAACAAAAATTCTATAATCCATTGTCACCGGACTTATGAACACCCGCCAAATTTCAAATTAATCGGACGACTAGAAGTCGCTTAAAATTCACTTGCAAAATTTGACCCAAACTAACAAATGAACCAACGAACTAACTAAACTAACGAGTGAGACGAAAAAAAAACCGACGGCTCGGCCAGTCGGAAGGGTGATTAATTTATTGACTCTGAAATTATCATCAATCAAGTCAGGAAAAATGTAACATTTTCATTGGAAACAAAAATGGACTTTTTAATTTTGTATAAACCTTAAACTTTTCAATACAAAGTTGGAGATCGATTCAAATATCCCTAAATACTTCCTTATATTTCTATGTAATCTGACTCAAATCAAAAGAAAGAAGCAGAGCCCTGCCAAGCTATGTGGCCACCTGTGTGAAAAATATAAATAGTTGCCCTTTTTACAATTACAAGCTTTTATTTAGTTTCACCTGTCAAGTTGCCCGATTAACGTGAAACTTGGCAGGTGTTCATAGTTCCCGTGACAATGCATTATGGAATTTTTGTTAGAGAAAAAAAAATCGCGGCTCTAAGATGGCGGACGAAATTTGTGTTTATGGTCCGATTCGACTCAAAATTGGTATGTGGGGGTTTTCGGGGTCAAAGGTTATGAATTTTCTGTCAAAATTCATAAAATCAGAATGGCGGCTCCAAGATACCTGACGATTTCTGTAATTATGGTCGTTTCTATTCAGAATTGGTATTTGGAGGTATTTGGGATCGGAGAATTTGCATTTTATTCGAAAATTCAGAAATTCAAGATGGCGGACGAGCTTTGTAATTATGGTCATATTCGATTCGAAATTGGTATGTGGGGGTTTTCGGGGTCGAAGATTTCGAATTTTTTGTCAAAATTCATAAAATCAGAATGGCGGCTCCAAGATACCTGACGATTTCTGTAATTATGGTCGTTTCTATTCAGAATTGGTATTTGGAGGTATTTGGGATCGGAGAATTTGCATTTTTATTCAAAATTCAGAAATTCAAGATGGCGGACGAGCTTTGTAATTATGGTCATATTCGATTCGAAATTGGTATGTGGGGGTTTTCGGGGTCGAAGATTTCGAATTTTTTGTCAAAATTCATAAAATCAGAATGGCGGCTCCAAGATACCTGACGATTTCTGTAATTATGGTCGTTCTAGAATTTGCATTTTTATTCAAAATTCAGAAATTCAAGATGGCGGACGAGCTTTGTAATTATGGTCATATTCGATTCGAAATTGGTATGTGGGGGTTTTCGGGGTCGAAGATTTCGAATTTTTTGTCAAAATTCATAAAATCAAAATGACGGCTCCAAGATGGCAGACGTTCTCTGTGATTATGGTCCGATCATTCAAAATTGGTATGTGGAGGTTTTCGGGGTCGGAGATTATGAATTTAGTCGGAGATTTCAATTTTGTGTCACTCGTAGGATATACAAAGCTGGTCTGTGAGCTCTGAAGTTGAACAGGCAGCTTCACAATAGATCTGCAAAGGTCGCATTGGATCAGGCCAAGAATCCAGTTATAAATATAAATCGAATGCGAAAATATCGAGTTAGCGAGGCAGCCAGTATTTTCTGATATCAGTGAGCAACTTTTCATTCCTCCACAAATTAGGGAATAATCAGTTTTTCGTATTATCGACTGTAGTACCAGTTGAATATTTCGCACGGAACACTAACTGAATCGTTAATAGTCTGAAAAAACTCAGTACTTCGAATAACGTTTACATTCAGTGGAAAGTTATCATTGAAACATCTAGGAATTCACAATCCTGCTTTTCAAATAGTCCCCCTTGTTGCTGAAAATTTATTTTTTGTATAGTTGAACATTTTCGGTATAGGAAGTTTCTCCATGACTTCATAATATCTCATAGTTCTGTTAAAAATATAAAACGTTTCTGTTTCTATTCAGGTCAACTGCGGTAACGAGTTTCCAAAAAAATCAATCAACAATCCCTGGAAATGAATGGGGCTTAAACTGAAACAAAATGACTTTCAAATTAAAGACCCTACTAAAACAGACTGGAAATACGAAACAAAACATTTCCATGTCCATTAATGTCGATAAATGTGTGAAAGTTATTTCCATTCCGAGCATCGAAAGTGATATGTTGCTTCAGGCGAGCTCTGCAAATAGCTTTTTTGATGGATACATTAAATGTAGCAATTGTTTCGCATGGGGAATTGAATCCCGAAGCGATTTCCCATCAAACATTTTTCATGACATTTCGGAGTTTAATTCAGAATTGTTCGTGAAGGAAGCAGAAACATTTTTCTGGAACACAACTTTTTGTACAATTGTATATACAGGGTGTTTCAAGGGCGTATTTTTCAGGACAAAAAAAGTCTTTTTTCCCCATAAATATGTGTCCGCAAATACTTCGTTACCGATCTACAGAGCGTTAAAGTTTCAAGATTTTTTAATTTTTTTCTCCTTAGCTCTTTCAATTTTTGCGATATCAAATTTCAAACATAGGTTACATTTTAGGGTTTACATCACCCAGTATGCCTAGTGTAAGAATCTACAGATATTTTTTCCCCATAAACTTTTTTGTAGTGCGCCGCTGGTGGATTATAACATATGCAATGAATTCTTTGTTTTGCTTATGATTTTTTTGTCTGTTGTAATTTTTACGCATCTGCGACCGTTATCGAGAAAAAAAGTAAAATATTTTTTGTAATTCGCTACATTTAATTAAAATTTTAACAAAAGGGGAACCTATTATCACAATGAAAACAAAAAACGCTACTTATTTGGTTTGTGATCTAAATTACAAATTTCCTCAAACATTACCTAAAAAATAAGAAACCTAACGAACCTTGACTTTTTATAAAAGGTGCTGGAAGTGCCCTCCTCCTTCTGCGATACGACCTTCCACTCTTCTTCTCATAGACTGCCGTACGCGTTCTTAAATTCCGGGAGTGTTTCTTACGGTGCCGAAGGCATCCATAATTCGTTCAGTAAGAACTTCATGGAAGGCACTGGTTCTGTACCATAAACTAGGCCCTTTACATGTTCCCATAAAAAGAAGTCCAGCGGGTTGCAATCTGGGGACCGTGGGAGCCAAGCAATTGAACCTGCTCTGCCAATCCACCGACGGTATCCAAATAATCGCGGACGATGACTCTAAAATGAGGGGGGGGGGCCATCGTGCATAAACCGCATTTGTTGACTAACTTGTAAAGTCACGTCCTCCACTAATGCAGGCAATTCGTTCTGTAGGAAGTATAAATATGTGGCATCATTTGAAATTCGCGGTAAAATAAAAGGATCAATTGAAGTATCTCCTACTATTCCTGCCCATATGTTTAGGCTGAACTATTCTTGGTGTCGATATTGTCTGATCATGTGTGGATTTTCTAGTGCCTAAATATGAAAGTTGTGGTAATTCTCTACACCGTCGCGTGTAGAGGGAGCTTCGTCGGTAAAGTGGATACGAGATAAAAATGCAGGATCTCTAGTACAGTTGCGCAGTATCCATCGGGAGAACTGGGGTTAACCTGAGTAACATACACTGCGTAACAGGGGCGATGGATATATCTATTTTTGCGAAAAATAATGTTAGGGGGCAAGATAGGCTCAAAATTATTACGGATTCGTGATCAGGACATCAACTTTAGTACCAATCCGTATTTTCGCTGAAAAATTTTCAGTTCTGAAAAATCAGAATTTGTCTCACTTATCATGGAAACACCCCCGTATCTTCCGTTATTATTGGAGTAGAAATCTGTAATTTTCACGATCGTTAGATATGCCGAGGATGAGTCTGAATCTCTTCTGGGGTCAACCTGAGTGACCTACACTGCGCGCCAGGGGCGATGAATATACCGATTTTTGCAAATAATAATAGTAGGGGCCAAGATACGGATTCGTGATCAGGACATCAACTTCAGTGATATTCCATATTTTTTTCTGGAAAATAAAGAAATTCCAGTTCTGAAAAATCCGAAGTTTTACCCTTATTATTTTTCGCTAATATCGGTATATCCATAGCCCTTGGCGCGCAGTGTAGGTCACTCAGGTTGACCCCAGAAGAAATTTAGACTCATCCTCGGTAACGATGGTAAACATTCCAGAATTCCAATCCAATAATTACGGAAGATACGGGGGTGTTTCCATGAGAAGTGAGACAAATTAGAATTTTTCAGAACTGAACATTTTCCAGTGAAAATATGGATTGTTACTAAAATTGATGTCCTGATCAGGAATCCGTAAGAATTTCGAGCGTATCTTGCCCCCTAATATTGCGCTATAATTTTGCGCAAAAATCGGTATATCCACGCAGTGTATGTCACTCAGGTTAACCCCAGATGAGATTTACACTGATTTTTGGTATATCTAACAATCGTGAGAATTTCAGAATTCTACTCCAATAATTACGGAAGATACGGAGGTGTTTCCATGAGAAGTGAGACAAATTCGGATTTTTTAGAACTGAACATTTTTCATCAAAAATATGGATCATGACCACTGAAGTTGATGTCCTAATCACATGATCCGTAAGAATTTTGAGCCTATCTTGCCCCCTAATATTATTTTTTGCAAAATCGGAATATCCATCGCCCCAGGCGCGCTGTGTATGTCACTCAGGTCAACTCCAGGAAAGATTGGGACTCATATTCGGTATATCTAACAATCGCGAAAATTTCAGAATTCTACTCCAATAATTACGGGAGATAAGGGGGTGTTTCCATGAGAAGTGAGACACACTCTATATATATATATATATATATATATATATGGCCACTTTTTTAATGGGATTGTATTGGTAACTTTTAAACCATAAGAGTTAGAAGGTCGTTCAAATGGAGAAAAAGTTGCATTCATAGAAGCATTGTAAAGTACATAGTTCAAACGAATCGAGATTATCAGGGCCGGTTATTGAGATATCATAAGAAAAGTAAATTCTGTCATTTTGATTTTTCTTTTTTTCCCACTTTATTTCGAATGTTATCGAAAAATGTCACAGGAGTTTTTCATTCGACAGTAAATTATCCTCATTTTGACATAATCAGATTTTGTATCCAACGTTTCGTACGCTCTGGGCCACCCTCAACCTAATTTTTTTCAATACGGACCTGCATATTTTATGACACTTTTCGAAATAACTTTTAACGCTAAATTCAACGATATATCATACAATGTCATTCAAAGTTGATTTTCAGGTGATTTTGACCCTTATCCAAATTTCTTTGGGTCGGATCTGTATTACATTTGGGTACCTTTAGTTTAATTAACAACATGCAATACATTTCGATAAGAAAATCAACTTACTCATCTTCAACTGAATGGAACGTAACAGAATCAAAGCAAGAAACAAGTAATAATTATTTACAAATTTCAAGAGGTGAAAACCTAATTCATAATAATCAAACGAAACTATCATTTAATGAAAGAAAAATCAAATGATTATTCGAAAGTAAATGATGAACATTAATGAAGTAAGTGTTCGAAATGTCCACCATTTTGTAAAATGCACTTTGCGGTTCTGGAACCCATACTTCTTATACATTTGCTTATTTCGTCTCCTTGAATACCTTCCAATACATTCTCAATCTTCTCGCGAGGAATCATTATTGTTGGATTTGTCATTTGTTCCG
The DNA here is from genome assembly GCA_018342105.1 of Gonioctena quinquepunctata. Classification (NCBI taxonomy): domain Eukaryota; kingdom Metazoa; phylum Arthropoda; class Insecta; order Coleoptera; family Chrysomelidae; genus Gonioctena; species Gonioctena quinquepunctata. The sequence continues at coordinate 30,407 of JAFIRS010003217.1, read as the reverse complement.
TTGAAACAAATTACAGAATCGAACTTTATTTTGAGATCATTACGATATAATTTTTGCAAGGCTTGGTATTCAAATTTAAAATCATTGTATTCGCGTCTCTTGACTATTTTATTAACAGCAGTTTTTGATAAATTGCATTCACTGGCCACAGTTCTCGATTTTTTTTCTGGGTTCAATTGAATTTGGGTCAGAACATTGATATCGTTGATAGACTTGTTTTTTCTTACATACACACAACTCTAGGTTTATTGAATGTATTATTTTCAAGTAGTAGGCCGTGGATAAAAAAGAACATAACAAGAAATGTCATATTATTTGTCACTTCGTTTATTATTGTGTCACAAGAACTTGTCATAATACTTTTCTGAGTAATTTCAATTTAACTCATTCGATATGGTAAGATACACAAATGAAGAGAAGAGAGATATGTACGAAGTGTACATAAAACTAGATAGAAATTCGTTCAAAGCACAACAAAGGTATGGTGAATTGTATCCTGAAAGAACAACACCAAATATTAAAATGTTTCGACGTTTATCTACAACGTTACTTGCACATAATTCATTCATCAAACCTAGAGGTCCTTATGTACGACGAAACGAGCCTATCAATGACATCAATGTTCGGGCCCAAATTCGAATGAATCCAGGAATAGGATCGAGAACTATGGCCAGTGAATGCAATTTATCAAAAAGTGCTGTTAATAAAATACTCAAGAGACACGGATACCATGACTATAAATACCAAGCCGTGCAAAAACTATATCGCAATGATCCTGAGAGAAGGTTGCAATTCTGTAATTGGTTTCAACGGAAGGTGCGGAATAACAACAATTTTGCGCACAATATCATTTGGGGAGACGAAACGACATTCACATATTCTGGCATGTTCAATCGAAGGAACAAACATTTTTATGCCACAGAAAATCCTGACTTAATTCATGAAGTTAGACATCAATATCGTTTTTCTTTGAACATATGGTGCGGTTTGTTGAATAATAAATTACTGGGACCCTATTTTATTGACGGCAACCTAACCGGAGCAAAATATGTAGAAATTATAGGAGAAATGTTGGATGATCTTCCTATACGGTATCGGCGTAATAGTTCATGGTTCCAACAAGACGAATGTGGTCCACACAGCTCAAGAATAGTCACAGACTATCTAAATCGAGCTTTTCCCGATTCATGGATTGGAACAGATCTCCGGATTTGAATCCGCTGGATTTTTATTTGTGGGGATATCTCAAAAATAAAATTTATGATTCTACGAACCCGACAATAGAGATTCTTCGCGAGAAGATTGAGAATGTATTGGAAGGTATTCAAGGAGACGAAATAAGCAAATGTATAAGAAGTATGGGTTCCAGAACCGAAAAGTGCATTTTACAAAATGGTGGACATTTCGAATACCCACTTCATTAAGGTTCATCATTTACTTTCGAATAATCATTTGATTTTTCTTTCATTAAATGATAGTTTCGTTTAATTATTATGAATTAGGTTTTTCACCTCTTGAAATTTGTAAATAATTATTACTTGTTTCTTGCTTTGATTCTGTTACGTTCCATTCAGTTGAAGATGAGTAAGTTGATTTTCTTATCGAAATGTATTGCATGCCGTTAATTAAACTAAAGGTACCTAAATGTAATACAGATCCGACCCAAAGAAATTTGGATAAGGGTCAAAATCACCTGAAAATCAACTTTGAATGACATTGTATGATATATCGTTGAATTCAGCGTTAAAAGTTATTTCGAAAAGTGTCATAAAATATGCAGGTCCGTATTGAAAAAAATGAGGTTGAGGGTGGCCCAGAGCGTACGAAACGTTGGATACAAAATCTGATCATGTCAAATTGAGGATAATTCACTGTCGAATAAAAAATTCCTGTGACATTTTTTGATAATATTCGAAATAAAGTGGGAAAAAAAGAAAAATGAAAATGACAGAATTTACTTTTCTTATGATATCTCAATAACCGGCCCTGATAATCTCGATTTATTCGAACTGCTTGACAATGCTTCTATGAATGCAACTTTTTCTCCATTTGACCGACCTTCTAACTCTTATGGCTTAAAAGTTACCAATACAATCCCATTAAAAAAGTGTCTACTCTGTATATATATATATATATATATATATATATATATATATATATATATATATATATATAAAATGGAAGAAATTTAATGGACATAGCCCTCGCACTTCTTCACCGTACTGATGAGGGCCGAAACACCTTTCCTTTGCTATGCCCATTAAATTTCTTCCATTTTGTGCCTGAAAGTAAAATCGAAAAATTGAAAACGATGAAAATATTTATTTATTACAACTTTTGAAGGTACAATTATGTAAACTGTTAAAAGTGAATACTAGAGGCATCCAGCTTCTCTTTGCTAAGAGCAATGCAAGTACTAGTAGTTGGAATAAATAAATTGTTAGTACTGGCAATGCTGCTAGCTTCTGCTTCTGCGTGAACTTCTTTTAATTTCTTATTTGGCGTATCTTTTTGCTCCATGATTCTTTTTGCTATTACGTTTTTCTGTTCAATGGAATTTTCGGGGATCATACCATAAGTGCTTTGAAAATGACCGATAATTCTGAAAAAAACGTGTTTTTTTCAAATTGCACGAGTTTATTGTTTTCGTTGTTTCAAACACGTTTTTTCAGAATTATTTGGTTAATTTTCACGAATGGTATTCGGTAGAAAATTTCAAGAATACAAAGAGATCCATATTATTTATTGTTAAAGTTGATACTACAATTATTGTAAGTAATATTGTCACTGCAGTTGAATTGTCACCTTTCGCGCAGAATTACTGCGATAATCCACATAGTAGGGGGATTACCGCTGTAATTCAGCGATAATTCCACTCCTCTTATGGACATTTTAACACATGAGTGAAATTTTCGATATAACCCTCGGCAACTAAGCTTGATCGCCAACCTCCATGTCACTTAAAAAGTGTCGACTCCAGAATCTGCCAACACTGCAAAGGACAGTGTATTCATTGGCGTTCAAGAGTCCAATGAATTCACCTACTACCTTTTGACAAGCTTTTATTTATTTTCACTTGTTAGTTCGTCGTCAAATCTTGCATGTGAATTTTGACCGACTTCTAGTCATCCGATTAATTTGAAATTTGGTAGCTGTTCATAATTCCGGTGACAATGCATTATGTAATTTATATTAGGGAAAAAAATGGTGGCTCCAAGATGGCGGACGAGTTTTGTAATATGGTCCGATTTGATTCAAAATTGGTATGTGGGTGTTTTCGGGGTCAGAGTTTATGAATTCTTTGTGAAAATGCATGAATTCAAGATGGCGGCTCCAAGATGGCGGACTTGTTTTGTGAATATGGTCCGATTTGATTCAAAATTGGTATGTGGGTGTTTTCGGGGTCAAGTTCATGAAATTTGTGTCAAAATTAATAAATTCAAGATGGCGGCTCCAAGATAGGGGATGAGTTTTGTGACTATGGTCCAATTCGATTCATAATTGGTATGCGGGGGTTGTTGTGGTGAGAGATTATGAATTTTTCAACAAAATCCATAAATTCAAGATGGCGGCTTCAAGATAGAGGACGAGTTTTGTGATAATGGTCCGATTCGATTCAAAATTGGTATGTGGGAGTTTTTAAAATCGGAGATTTTGAATTCCATTTCAAAATTCATGAATTCAAGATGACGAACGAGTTTTGTGATTATGGTCCGATTCGATTCGAAATTGGTATGCGGGGGTTTTCAGGGTGGGAGATTATGAATTTTTTGTCGAAAATCCTAAATCCAAGATGGCGGCCCCAAGATGGAGAACAAGTTTCCTGATTATGGTCATATTTTATTCAAAATTATACAGGGTGTTCCAAATTAAGTCGGCACCATTGCTGACTCCGTTATTATTGATGCTACGATTTCGGTTGAATGGGCAAACTGGTAGCATTTTTAGTGGCCGTCTTGATGCCGAAAACAAAAAAAAATTGACAATCGCGTTGTCATAATATTTCATAAAATGATATTTTTTTCAATGGAACACCCTATATTTTTTCATCCATTTCGATTCGTTATAACATTCTCAACAACAAAGCTCATATCACTTTTCTTCCTGAAGTGGAAAATGAGTGACTTATGTGGAAATATTTATTTCTTTCACTAGTACAAAAAATTTCTTTGTTTTGGCGAATAAAACCTCATGATTGTCCAAACACCCATTTTTTGTACTTATACGAATGACAATATTTTGTTACTAATAGCAAAATAAGACAGTAAAAAGAAAAAATTGCGCTGGGATGTGAACTCGTGAAACCCGTGATCATCATGTCGCACCACTCAATTGACAAAAGCTATTTGGTATTAATGTACAAAACGATAAATGTTTCCTATTAATACAACTGTCTTATTTTCACCTTTACGAAAAAAAGTCAAATGAGCTTTGTTGTTGAGAATGTTATTACAAATCGAAATGCGAGAAAAAATATAGGGTGTTCCATTGAAAAAAATATCATTTTATGAAATATTATGACAACGCGACTGTCATTTTTTTTTTGTTTTCGGCATCGAGAAGGCCACTAAAAATGCTACCAGTTGCCCATTTAACCGAAATCGTAGCATCAATAATAACGGAGTTGGCAATGGTGCCGACTTAATTTGGAACACCCTGTATATGGGGGTTTTCAGGTTCGGAGTTTATGAATTTTCTGGCAAAATCTATAAATTCAAGATGGCGACTTCAGGATGGCGTACGAATTTGTGATTAAGGTCAGATTCTATCCAAAATTGGTATGTGGGAGTCTTTGGGATTGAAGATCATGATTTCTTTCAGCTCAAAACCTACAGGGAAGAGTTGTTGTAATAACTATGCTCTATTAGAAATGAATTAAATGAACAGATTGAGGCGAACTTACTAAAAATCAAAAAATAGAATAACTAATGGAAATTAGTTTGAAGACAAGCTTTCATTTAAGCCGTGAACTAAAACATATAAAATAAGTTATCACCGATAATGATTTAATTATTTTTTGTTGAATTGTTTGGTTTCAAAAAGAATGTCGCGCGAATTGTAAAAAGTAATACTTCGACAAGTTGTTACTCACCAACCAATCATTTTCTAATGAAATTAATTGGTAGGTACCTACTTTTATGAACACTTCGCGCGACAAGCTTTTTGAAACCAAATAATTCAACAAAAAATAAATAAATCATTATCAGCGATGACTTAAACTTATTTTATACGTTTTAGTACACGGCTTAGATTGAAGCTTGTCTTTAAAAAGGTTTTTTATCAGTTATTTTATTTGACATACTTCCAATTGTATTGTTCGCATCTGGCAGGGTGCAGCATTTATTACTTCGATATGTCAAGAAAAATCGCTGATGTGTCGTTTTGAGATGACGAAGTTTTGCGTACTTCCATCTATTGATCCCTCGGAAATCATAAAAATTCTTGTAACATGAGCTTTTGTGTTCGAAATTTTGACACTAATAAATTACTGACAATGTTCAATGGCATCTACTGTCATGAATTTGATTTATTCTCTCCTACATGCTCCAAATACTCCAACGATTGAAACAACTTCTAATAGGAATTCTTTATCATCGGCTAGTTTCAAAAAGCGCTCTATTTCCAGCTTTGTTGAAATTTTTGATTTCTTTGGCTGATATATGGAAGCTTTCCCTTTTTGAAATGCAATAAGGTTTGTAAATTTGCTAATATCTACGTTTTTGTTTAGGTAAATCAAAGTTGACGACCTTAAGGTACTAGATTGCTTCAGAAAATAGCGGAGTAATAGCCTTTCTGTAAAATTCTCAATATGTTTCTCTTTTGCCCAGGTTTCAAAGTTGGTGTAAGAGTTTTTGTATGAATTTTCCGATTTTTTGGCACTAACGTGGATAGCGCAGTTCCAGCAGCTTGTTCTACATCCAAGACTCGTCATTATCACTCATTTTTGTCGATTTTTTCGCAAAACTTTGTAGGAAATATGGCGACGCGCGACGTTTGAGCTTGACATAACCATGACTTTGAACAATGCATAAACAATGCCTTAGAAACAGATTGCCTGCACAGTTTCCAAAATGTTTGAAAATGGAAATAAAAGGAAAAAAATATCAAATTCTCCGCTTTCACGAAAAATCTTGTATGAAATTCGTTGCGAGATCGATGTTTTAAGCACTTTGCCCAACTCGGCTGTCCCCGATAGGGAATCGTTTCTGTATATCGGGAAACCTAAAATTTGATTTTAACATATGTCATGTGACAATTTTTTTTTTATGATGGGTGTGCGCAAAGAGGGGTTGTTTGGAAAAGTTGGTTATAATTTAATTTTAGGCCCTCATGCGAATTTTGAAATATCTATCTGAAATAATTTAAAATTGCAATTTTTTCTAAATATTTTTTTGTTGATTGAAAAACGCCGTTTTATTTATTTCAAATAACTTTTAATAATGATTATGAACTTATTTAATCAATGAAATAGAACTTTTATGGTTTGTTCGCAAATGTTGGTGGAAAATTTAGAAAATTGGTTTTCACTATGACCCTCACTGTTGCAATGATTCATATCTTACAACTTTGTTCAATTGTTTTATAACTTATAAAGAGGCACGCTGGACCAATTTTTTGTCGCAATCAAGTTTTATGGAAAATGAAGAAAAACAATATGTTTTTCGCAGTTTAACCGACGAAAAAAGGAGGAGGTTCTCAAGTCGACGCGTATATTTTTCTATTATTTTCTTTTATGTATTACAGAGTGGTATGATTTCGAAGATTCTTTTTTCATTGGATAGGGTATACCTCAATGTTGTTCCATATCGAATTTTAAAAAACATCCAATCCTATAGGTAGGAGAATAGGGGATGAATTATTTTTCACCTGTAAACCAATTCAGTTGAAACTTGGATACGTATGTAGTTTTGATGACACTACAACATAATGGAGACCTGGAGTGATGATATGATGGAGACAGGAAACAGTCGAAGGAATTTCCCCACGGTTTACAGCAGCTACCTCGTGTTTGAGCCTATTATTTGCTTCTAACCTTTTTTTTTCTCATCATGAGATTCTTCTCAATATCATTTTCTCATTCGAGTAGCATTTCTTGCAGGCATATCCATGTTGGTATTAAAATATTGTTGATTCATAAGTATTTATATTATATAGTTGAAGTAGAGTATTATTGATTTGTTTGAAAATATGAACAGGATGTTCATATAATCAGATGTCCAGCGTGGCTTTAGCCAGGAAAGTAGTTGTTTTCTCTTAGATATTCACAAAAAATAACTTAGTTTTTATCATTTTTCAATTCATAGAAAAATATTTCTATTCAATTTTGAATTGAGAATGTTTTCCTTTTCAATATGGAATTATTTTTTTGTCAAATCCAAATGGGACCAACTTTGAGGTATACACTATCCAATTTAAGAAAGAATTATCAAAATCGGACTACTCTGTAAAAAGTTAAGCGTCGTCATACAAAAAAAAAAAATATGCGTCGACTAGAGAACCTTTCTAATTTTTTTTCGTCGGTTAAAAATGAAAGTGGGCGGAATATACGATCCCTTACACAATATACAATAGCTTTCTGCTTCAATCTGATGCTATATATATATATATATATATATATATATAAAGATATAAATATATAAATAATAATATATATATATATATATATATATACATATATATATATATATAAATAGAAATATCTCACCGGCTCATTATTATAAATGAGTATTATGGGATTAAAAAAAAATAAAAATTATTATATGAAATACTTTCCAATAAATCATATCCTTCAAATTAAAAAAAAAAAAAGTTATATAATACTATTTCTGATGTCATTCAAACGGAAGCCCATCAAAATGAACATTTACCTAACATAACATATTCGTCGATACCTTACATTCCTGAATTTTCTACTAAAATTAAACCATTGGAAAACTTGTATACCAAATTGAAACAAAACAAACAAAAAGATCATATCCCATTTTAGCATGTTGATAGGAGACCTGAACATAGATTTAAATAAGCCTAACATAATAACTAATTCCTACATTAACGTTCTTAGCTCATGTGGCTACAAATAATATATAAAATCACCCACTAGAGTAACTCCTGAAACAATGAGCTGCATTGACCATGCATTCATCAAAATGGAGCACAACACTAGGGGTATACAAATTATTCCAATTATATTTGAAAGCGCAATAACAGATCATTTTAGTGTCATAATTAACATATCGGAAAAAGGCAAATCCTTCCCAAGAAACACGAAACCCATATACAAACAAACAAAAATCATCAACCATGACGAACTCAACACTATCCTACAACAAGAAACATGGAACGACGTCTATGCCGAACAAAATGTTGACTCAGCCTACTATCTATTTCAAAACAAACTATCATCAGCTATAATAAAATGCACACATTATAGAAACATGAAAATCTCCAAAAAAATTAGGCCCTGGATTACACAGGGACTAATCACATCAATCAAAAAGAGTAAATTGAAAAAAAATGCATTAAAGAAAATAACCCTGAACTCTGGAATGAATATAAACTGTATCGAAATCACCTAACAAAACTATTAGCGAAAACGAAAGGAAATTACTATAAAAACAAATTATTCAATGCAAAAACGATACGAAAGCCATATGGAAAAATAAAAAAATACTGAGAACATAAACCTGGAAAATTTTGAATTGTATAACGACCAAAAAATAATAACGTCAAAACCAAACGAAGTAGCGAATATTTTCAACACACATTTTGCGACAGTTGGGAAGAAAATGGCAGACCTCATAAAAAGACGAACATACAGACTTTACAGATACCTTCCGCATAGAAAACAATCAAATGCACTCTATGTACCTAGACCCGGTAACCACGGACGAAATCTTAAACATAATTAAAAAACTAAAAAATAAAACTTCCTGTGGTACGGACCAACTATATACCAAAACAATTAAGGAAATCAGAGAAAACATAGTAACAATATTAGCTCACTTAATAAATATTATATTCACCTCCGGAAAATTCCCAACTGCACTGAAGCAAGCAGTCATAAGCCCTGTCCACAAGAATGGAGATAAAGGTGACCCCAAGAATTACAGACCAATCTCTGTTATATCGATAATGGCTAAAATATTAGAAAAATGTATAGTTTCCAGATTAAATAAATACCTAACTAAAAATAACATGATATCATCTTGTCAATTCGGCTTCAGGGAAAATCTTTCCACAGAGGACGCTCTGTTTAATTTCACAAAAAAAATCCATGAATATCTTGAAAATAATAAAAAGTTATAGGAATATTCATAGATTTGGCGAAAGCCTTCGACAGCATATCTCATGAAATGCTTTTGGAAAAACTTGAATCTTATGGTATTCGGGGATTATATATGAGCTTTTCAAGAACTATCTAACTGACCGTACGCAAATGGTCAAAATAAATGACTATTTCAGTGAAAATCAGCAAATTGAATTTGGTATTCCCCAAGGAACAGTTCTTGGTCCCCAGCTATTCCTACTTTATATAAACGATATGTTGAAATTAAATATTCCGGGCGATATCATATCATACGCCGATGATACTGTGCTACTCTTCACAAGTCACACCTGGGAAACAACAAAAAAACAGGCAGAAGCAGGCCTATACAAAATCAAGTGCTGGTTAGACAGTAATCTACTCAGCTTGAACTTCAACAAAACCAAATTTATGACCTTCTCAAATAGTATCGTAAATCAATGCTTCCCACCTTGAAATATCACTCCAACCGTGCAGTGAATCCTTGTATATGTCAGAGAACTATAGGAAAAACTGAAAATATGAAATATCTAGGCATAATAATAAATAATACACTAAAATGGGATAGCCACTCTGAATATTTAACAAAAAGACTGAGAAAACTGGTATACACGTTCTATGAGCTACGAAAATTCCTCCCAATAAACATACTTACAATAGCATACAGATCACTGGCTGAATCTATTTTGTCTTACGGTATCATCATATGGGTGGTACTTATCATAGCCAGATAAAAACACTCATATTAACACAAAAATGGATCTTGAAAGTCATACTATCGAAACCAAAAAGATTTTCAACAACACTGATCTTTTCAGATACAAGATTCATGGACATACACCAACTTTATGTTCTTAGCGCCTCCAAATTTATGTACAAAAATAAAATTGAGAAAAGCATAAATAAACACGATTACAACACAAGAAGAAGAGACACATTAAAAACACCCCAAACGAAAACAACCCTATCTCAAAAATTTATCTGTACAACAGGACCAAAAATTTACAATTGCCTCCCCCAACACCTACAAAGTATAAAAAATTTCAAATCATTTTGCAATAAAGTGAAAAAATTTATACTCGTAAACATAGAAACCTTTAAGTTCATTCTATGACGGAAAATTTATAACAAACTCACAAAAAACAAAATGTCATGCGCGCCAAAAACACCCTGTTGGAATCTTCTTACTCATTGATCTGTTCACTTTATATTTTTACTTTATATTTTTAATTTGTATATTATGAAGATAGGTTATTATTATCATGTACATTATTTCCTATAATTTACTATCTCTTTATTATTATTATCACTATGTACATCCTTTTCTATATTTTGCCCTCTCTTTACTATTACTATTACTGTTAACTCAAGATAGGTATGTTCATGTAAAAAAAAAATACTGATTAGTTAATCTACTTGCTACTCAAATCTACCAGTCAGGCACACTACAACTTTCCAGAAGTTAGGTGCAATATCATTCTGTTAAAGTATAGCATTTACCCTGTAATGTAACATTAATTCAATAACATTATCTATCTATCTATCTATCTATATCACCGAAAAGTCCAACGTGGTTTATGAAATTCCTTGTTCAAATTGTAATAAAAAATATTTGGGCCGAACAAAAAATTGTTTGAAAAATAGCGTTACATAAAAGCAATTGTAGAACTTCAGAAGAAAATTCTTGTTCCTTAACGAAACATGTCATGTATAACGATCACATCATGAATTATGATTGCCCTAAAATCTTACAAGGTAAAAAAAAATTATAAAAGACTTTTTTTAGAAATGCCTGAAATAAAATTACAATCTGACAATATGAATAAAAAAACTGATATCAATAATTCAGGTAAAATTCACTCGTACCTTCTTTTACCAAAAAACCATTCTTCATTTGAAAATACCTGAATTATATACCTATTTTATTTGACATCCATTATAAATGATTGCCACTCATCAAATTTTCATGTCACAACATTTTTTAAGTATTCCTTTATACATTTCTGATTATATAATATATTCCTAAGCTTTGATGTCCAAAGAAAATCTCTAATTGCACAGTATGTATATTCTTATTATTTAAATATTTTAATGTCCATATTTTTACTTTGTAGCCCTCGAAAAAGCAAATAAAGATTTGCGAAAGGTCGGGTAGCAAAAAAGCAAGGCCGTATCTCCGATACATACATTATATATATATATATATATATATATATATATATATATATTGTATAGTATTAAGGTACCTACTAACATGAGAATAAATAAAATTATTACATATGAGGAACATAAAATATTTTCGTATGACAGTGACAATTGTATAATTTTCGTATGACAGTGACAAGTTGTATAATATTATGAATACTGAGGATATATCATTATTTTGTTCAATTTCAGTAAATATGTATAAATTTGACTAAGATTGTTCAAATCAGTTCTTTTATTCATTGTTTGACTATTTGAATTGGTATGAACCATTTCCAAGAAAATTCTTTTGGTATTCTCAGCATCTAAAATGTGTGTATTATTATAGTCCATTCGATGGTCTTGCTGATTAACATGTTCCGGAAGTGCGCATGAATTAACGTTTCGTTTACAGTCACTCCTATGGGATATAATTCGACTATTGAGACTTCTGGAGGTTTGGCCAATATATTTTTTGGAACAATCCTTACAAGGGATTTCATATACAACATTTGACTTTTGGTTATTTTTTATGGGACTTTTCACTTTAGTGTGTAATTTTGAAATAGTTTTTATATTTTTTTTAGCAATTTTGAAGTTTTCATTCTTCAATACATTGATTAATTTAGGAGTAAGTTCATGGATATGTGGAAGTGATCTAAAAAGAGGAGGTTCTATTTCATTTATTATGGGAGTTATCTGGGATCTTTGGAAGACCAATGAATTAGTTTCATTGAAAAGTAATTTATTAATTAGGTGTTTGGGATATGAATTTTCTAATAACATCCTCTGTAGTTCGATTAAAGATGCTTGTTGTAAATTATAATAATACACACATTTTAGATGCTGAGAATAATGTAACCAAAAGAATTTTTTTGGAAATGGTTCATATCAATTCAAATAGTCAAACAATGAATAAAAGAACTGATTTGAACAATCTTAGTCAAATTTATACATATTTACTGAAATTGAACAAAAATAATGATATATCACTCAGTATTCAAAATTTTTCAACTTGATTCATAATATTATACAATTGTCACTGTCATACGAAAAATATTTTATGTTCCTCATATGTAATAATTTTATTTATTCTCATGTTAGTAAGTACCTTAATACTATACAATTTCATATTGTTATTCATTATAATTTCAGTCGTCCTGAAGAAGGCAATAAACATAGCCGAAAGCTTGACGAATTTCAAAGAGTTTACTTGAAATAAAGCCCTTTAACCTGACTGCATCCCCACAAGAAATCTACTTTTATATTACCGCCAGTCACGAATACTTATCACTATATATATATATATATATATATATATATATATATATATATATATATAAATATATATATATATATATATATATATATATATATATATAGAGAGATATAGAGATCTCTGACAAAGGTATTCCAGTAAAATAGCCCAGATGTATTTTGTTATATTTGTGGACAATATACCTCAGTTAAACAAAGGAGAAATATAACAGACTTTGTAAAATATTCATATTTTGCTCACTTTGGAGTGAAGTCAGGTCAACAAGATAAACAGTAGGCTCCACATGACGTATGCTGCTCAGGAAACTTATTAAGGACGAACATTTTGGGTGTCATGACAAGCTTAGAAAAAGAGACTGAATTGTTTCAAAAATGTCATTTCCAAATTTTTTAGGCAGCGTTAAAGATCCTTATTACAAAAACTGTTGAACGATTATAAAATAAAAACTTTTAAACAAAAAATTAAGCCGACGAAAAAAGAAACTGAAAAGCAAAAAATAACATGAACCTTTTTAGTCTTAATAACTAAGCTCCTAAACTAATGTAACTAATTTTGAGTCGGCGCCAAAGAAACAAGCAAATGAATTAGATAAGGCGTAAAATGATGGCATCAAGTTGCGCGGTGACATTCTGATCATTTTTTTGAAGTAATTTAATGATCTTCGTTGATTGTTCGTTTGGCGCTGACTCAAAAATAGTTACTTACATTATTGAGACTAAAATAACTAAGCTCCTAAACTAATGTAAGTAACTATTTTTGAGTCGGCGCCAAACGAAGGTTTATTTTATTTTCTACTTTTCAGTTCCGTATTTCCTCGGTTTAATTTTTTGTTAAAAAGTTTTTATTTTTCAATTTTTTGTGGCTGAAATCTACTAATTACTATCTACTTGTTTTTTGATTACTTCCAAAATACTTACTTACCCCCTTACTTCAACTATTACCAGTTAAATGATATGATTATCTACTTTTACTATTTGTTGGAATATAAATTATTTTTGTTGTTCTGGTTAGTTCATTTCATTAATTTGTATATCATTCCATCCTCTCATAGAATAAAATGATACGGATGTAGGCGATCTGTCATTGTCAACTACATATGTGCCAATGTTCACAAGTGAAAAATCAATTATTCCCTATTTTTCTACCCGTAAAGGTGGATAATTCCATTCGAAATCCAAATATGTTCAACTATGAGGTATACTCTATAAAAAAAAAGAATAATCCAAATCGAAGAACCAGTACAAAGTTATGCCTGATAGGATAGGTTAACGGGCCAGAATTCAGAGGGTGAGTGATCAATATCCTTCATTTTGCTATCCTTAGGGGTGGATTTCATCTTTTGAATTCAAATGGGATCAACTTCAAAGTACAGCCTATCCACTGAAAAAATTATCGAAATCGGACGTCTCAGTAAAAAGTTATGCGTGATCATACATAAAAAAAAATTAGGCGTCGACTAGAGAACCTCCTCCTTTTTGGTTTCGTCGGTTAAAAATATAACAAATTACTCGAATAGTTCAATTGCTGTTAGCGAATTGGCAAAAAGTGGTGTAGAAGAACAACAATTGCTGAAAATTACCGGTCATAGCAATCAAAATTCTATAAAACCATACCTAAATCTCGATCAAGAACACCACAACAAGATCATAAATATTATGCGTGGTAATAGATCTTCTAGAGTAGAGAACAGCAACGAATCTTATGTTAAGTTAAATTTTTATAATTCTACTTTTACTAACTGTACTTTTGATAAATAAATGAATGTTTCATTGTGTTGAGTTATAAATTTGTTTTTTCAAAAAAATTTCTGCCAATATTCCTCGGACACTGATTTTTATAATTGTACTTTTCTTCGCTTTTCTTTTGATTATTTCACTGACAATGCCTCATCATTTTATGACAAATTCCTCAAGCTTGTTGCTTCGGCTTCGGCTGTTACCAAGGAACGAGCTTCGATTGTCATAAAATTATCTCGTCTATTATCAATGTCCTAGGGATATTACTACTGAAAACAAAATTGGATGTGTGTGAATAATAAAGTTTGCGTATGAGCCATCTGATCACATCCCATTACTAATAAAATTACAATATCGTCTCGAACCGGAATGTAAAATGGAATGCGTTATTTCAACTCTTTCTCAAAGGTGAATTCCTTTGAACAATAATCAAATACATACACTGTGTCCGTAAAGTATGGAACAAATTCATTTTTAGCTAAACAGGTCATTTTAAGAAATAATCCTGAAACACGTCGATTTTGATGTTAATTTACCGTATTTTAAAATAATAATCTAATATACAGGGTGAATTACGTTCGAGTAATGACGTCACCGTCATTTTTTAAATGGAACACCCCATTTTGTCTCAATTTTCGGATTACTCTAGCTGAGCTGATTCCAAAATGTATCACATGTTGATTCCAATTGGTACAGGGTGGACAAAATACAATAGTTTTGTGTGTGCTCATAAAGTAACGCGTAACATTCTTTATTAAATAAATTAACAATATTATCAAAATACTTATTGTCTAGCGGCAATTGGTTTAAATGTAACACCCGTAGTTTGCTACATGTTTAGAGTAATAAAATGAGCTGTTTCCAAACATGTTTGGTACTTGTGGTCTAGCAGACAGAATATGACAAAAATATTTCTTATCTATTTATAAAAAACATAGTCGTCTACTTTTTTGGGAAATGTCATTATTTGTTTAGTAATTTATTGATGTTCAGTGACAGTTTAGTACTACAATATTTTTGGTATTCGTGAATATTCGAATGATTGCTTAGATTCAATTGGAAGTAGAAATGGAGTTAAGTGTAAAACAAAGAATTGAAATACTTATGATGATTGGGTATGGAGACAGATCGCGAAGATGGAAGTGTGCAATTTGTTTAATGATAAATATCCAGAAAGACCTATAACGCGTTCAACAGTCAGTAAGATTGAAACGAAATTTCGAGAAATTGGTAATGTTGAAATGTACGCAAATCAGGTCGTCCCCTGCAAATGCTGATACAGCATTAGATGTTTTACTGAGTTTTGAAGAAGATGCGCACACTTCTGTTCGTAAAGTTAGTCGCTATATCGGTGTTAGCAAAACAACGGTACACAAACTATTGAAGCTTGAAAAATGGCATCCTTATAAAATCAAACTTGTGCAAGAATTAAACGAAGATGATCCCGATAAAAGACTCCAATTTTGCGAAGAAATGATGGATAAATGTCACCGAGACCCTCTCTTGATACAAAACATTATTTTTTCTGATGAGTCCACTTTCATGTTAAATGGTGAGGTTAACCGTCAGAATTGTAGATACTGGGCAAAAGAAAACCCCCACTGGATGCGTGAGCATCATACACAATACCCTCAAAAGGTAAATGTATGGGCTGGAATTGTACGAAATAGAATCATCGGACCCTACTTTTTCGAAGGTAATTTAAACAGGGCAACGTACCTTGAGTTTTTAAGGTATCTCGTACCTACTTTACGTAATTTGTTCCCAGCAGACGTAATCCTGGAGGTTTTGATGAAAGTTTATGGTTTCAACAGGATGGTGCACCTCCACATTATGCTGTAGATGTTAGAAGGTACCTAGATGAAATTTTTTCCGAACAGGTGGATTGGTAGACGTGGACCCACTGAATGGCCAGCGAGGTTACCAGATTTAAATCCTTTGGATTATTTTCTGTGGGGCCATCTGAAGAATGTTATTTATGAAACGAAACCAGCGAATATTGCAGATGTACAAGAGAAAATTCGAACAGAAATAAACAATATTACGCAAGAAACCATACACAAGGTTCAACAAGAATTTGTACACCGTTTGGGTTACTGTCAAATACAGCAAGGGCTGCAGTTCGAACATTTATAAAGTCATGTATTCCAGCATATTCTGTCCGCTAGACAATAAGTATTTTTGATAATATTGTTAATTTACCTAATAAAGAATGTTACGCGTTACTTTATGAGCACACACAAAACTATTGTATTTTTGTCCACCCTGTACCAATTGAATCAACATGTGATACATTTTTGGAATCAGCTCAGCTAGAGTAATCCGAAAATTGAGACAAAATGGGGGTGTTCCATTTAAAAAAAATGACGGTGACGTCATTACTCGAACGTAATTCACCCTGTATATTAGATTAGTATTTTAAAATACGGTAAATTAACATAAAAAATCGACGTGTTTATTTCTTAAAATGACCTGTTTAGCTAAAAATGAATTTGTTCCATACTTTACGGACACAGTGTATATCTAAAATAATAATGACATGAATTCAGGGCCTTAATGGCTTTGGAAGGGATTGGTAGCTCTATGATAAGCAAATTATAAAAATCAGCATCCACAAAACAAGCATACAATATTTAACCAGACAGTAAATATATACAAATTCCACTATACCTACACCTATAACTAAATATACAACGCTACCAGAGTGGTAGTTCATTAATTGAGTATGTTCATCGGAAACAATGGGCTAGGACACGAAATTTGCAATATATTTTTAATGGATTTTACAGCTTGTGAAAACTATATTGGTAATTATATTTCATTGTATTTCAATTTCGCATCCCCCATAATTTAATTCATGTTTTGATATAGTGGATACTGGGGAGTGGAAAGTCAGACACTATTTCATTAGTGCTAACGTTTCGAAAATCATTTATTTTCTTTTTCAAAGCTCTACATGAGTTGTGTCGTGGAATTATACATACAGTAAGACATGGAATGTGAAAACCGCCATATCAATATGCAGGAAGAACATGAATCAAGTCGATTCTCAAAACACACACGTTGGTTGGGTGAATTGGTAATTTTTTTTTAATTCTCTAAATTAAAAAAAAATATTCAAATGCCTTTTTTCTAGCGCCATTGCGAAATGTTGTGACGTAATCTCACGATCAACTAATCCAGCTTCAATCAATTTTGCAACGTTGCCATATTTTCAATATTCTTAGGCCGCGCCTCCATAACAACAATAAATTATTGGCTTTTTCTTTATCAGAAATCGTTTGTATGGACCTCAAGGATTCATGATATCGAAAACAACAAGGTTTATGAACTTTGTAAAATCGACAATATATTGTGTTTTATAAGAGCTTTTACTCCCTTCAAATCCGCCATCGTCGCTTGACATTGGGAATAGTGTTCTAGTTCTGACATTTATAGTTGAAAAAACTTGGCAACATTGCCGTTCAACGTCACAATTAACGCGATTACGCCTATTAGCTGCTCGGTGGTTTACGTCCCAAAGAGCGCCAATATTAGTAGCTTGAAAATTTGCTGATTTGCAAAAAACGAATGGGAACTGCTGTAATTGAAATTCGACCCAAAAAATGTTTTTTTGATAGATTTATATATGCGTTATGTATTTTAAAGCCTATTTAAAGCGATACTAATTTCTCGTGTCCTCGCCTATTCCCTATTTGCTTGGCATATGCAATAACAATTCACAAATCACAATGCCTTGCTCGATATAGGATCATCAATTTTCAGGAAAGGGTAGACAGACGTATGTTGCCGTCTCTGAAGTCGAAACCATTAACATATTGAATGCCATGGCAGTCGTATACGACCGCTGCATAAAAATGTCTGTATGCCATATGTAAATCATAAAAATGCATCTGATGCCAAGGGGAGAATAATCATTGAAACTTCATTCTGAAAGAATTTTACTATTTATGTTTCCGAATGTTCTTCAAAATGAAGACAAAAAAATGCAAAAAATAGCGGCAGTCGCATACACCCGGGCACTTGTGTCATGTTGCCAGCGGTCGTCCCAGTGGCGGTCGTTCCGTATCAAAGGACGTACTGAATTCAGGACGAGCGATAGTAACTTATAACAATTACACAGACGATGAGATCGGTGTCGCTACATGTCGCGATACAAGTGGCGATACAAGTATATGAGATTTGTATCAAGTATCCACACACGCGACGGTGATACTGATACAACCACACACACTGTGGAATTTATCGCTATTACGGTATCATGCATCATGTAGCGATACCGATCTCATCGTATGTGGTGGCTCTCATACCAGTCCTGAGCTAACAAATATGGGAGCTAATCTACGTTGAAATTTCAAAGCACAAAAAACAAAAGATGGGAAGTATATGGATAAGAAAATGAAAGAGGTGTTGCGTTTTGAAAAGGAAAAAAAAGAGTGATGTACTTCTTCTACCCACTAAACACACTACTGAAACGGTAGAAGTAATCGACGTACTGGTGTTGTTCACAAACCGTATGCAATAATGTAATACAATAAAGCAAAATCGTCAATTGATCAATTGCATCAGATGTCTAGTTATAATCCACCATTACAAAATCGCTCAAATGGTATCGAAAGTTGGCTAGAGAATTTATTCTGGGGACTACTCTGGTGAATTCTCACATAGTATACACAGCTTGCTGATAAGAAAATGAAAATTACAGAATTTCGGGAACATGTAGTAAGATCATTTCTAACCCATGGAGAATCAGATCAGTGGAAATAAAAAGCCAATATAAAATCCACAAATTACTAAATCTAGGAAATACTGCAAAGGTTGTTATGCCAAAAAAATAACCAGAAACAGTTTAAAAGAGGTTGTAACTTATTGTGGAACATGCGAGGTGAGCCACATCTTTCTTTGGAATATTATAACTTACATTTACAGTAGTGATGTTAGAAGTTTGTATATACTGTTTAGCTTTTTATTTGTCTCCAACAGGTTATAACTTACATTTACAGTGGCTATCAGGTATAAATGTCTTATTTTTGGAATAAAAAAAAATCCCAGTGTATTTTATTAGCAATCCTAACACTCGTGGTCATATGCGAGGCTTGTATGCTACAGCGGTCGTATTCCGCGGCGAAAATCGGTCCAATTATGACCGCTGGCAAGACAATAGGACGTCGTATACGACCGTCGTGGCATATAGACCTATTTTATCCGACGGTGTATACGACTGCCCTTGTAGTCAACCATTTTTTCTGATTTATATATGGCAGTCAACCTGTTAACGGTGTTTCGGGCTGAGGAGTCATCCTCTTCAATATTCATAACCTGAGTGTCCTGGAACCCAAGCAAGAGTAGGTCTGTTTAGACTGGCCAGCTCATGCAGTCTCATGCAGTCCAAAACGAGTTTTGAATGTACTTGCATGGCTTCCGCTGTTGCAGTAGATGGCAATGGCCTTTTCTCGAACCTTTGCCTTCTGCACAGTGGTGTATGCTAATTTCGGACTGAAATATCGTCGCATATTTACCCAAACTGAGTAAGATTCTTGTCTTCGGCCATCGGTATAGCAGGCAGCATAGAGGCAGATAGAAATTAAGATATTTCTGTAATATCTCACAGAAAATAACTACTTCCCAGAAGAACACACTGGATGTAAAACTACATCCGATGGATGTTGTGAAAGAACCCTAATGCAAATGAATGAATTCGAAAGGGTACATTTACATTTGTATTCAAATAGTGTATGATTTTTCAATAAAGTCTCAATAGAGAACTCATATAGATGAATGAATCAAAGAGATATGTTTTTCATAGAGAATTTCGCTAAAATCACTTGTAACATTGATGCAACAGTGGTATCGCATTCACCAGGTCTTTTGTCAAAGAATTCTATTCTATGCTTTCACGATCAACATAAAAAATAATGAAAACCCTTTCAAAGAGCTTTAAGTTCAAATGCACTGAAAAGTCATATTGCTTGGATGTGAGGTGGTTATTCCGTAAGTTATAGATTCAAAGCTTGTCGCGCAAAGTTTTCAGTCGAATACAAAAGCGACAAGCTTTTGAATCTATAACTCACAATACCTACGTCACACATCCAGCAGTATTTTAAACTCTTCAGCATTTGAATGCTTTGAAAAGGTTTTATAATAATTATTTTATTTTGTGCTTTTAGTACTTAAGTACGCTTCAATCTAGGCATTTTGTTAAAGCATCGTTATTATAGGGCTTTTTTCCAATAAGCTCTGAGCTTATCTAGTCCTTCAATAGGAGGCCATCTAAAGATTAACTCATCAGCCATCTTGGAGTTGCACATCTTCAATTTATGAATTTAAACTAAAAATCAATAATCTTCGACTAAATTCATAATCTCCGACCTCAAAAACCCCGACATACCAATTTTTAATCGAATCGGGCATAATTACAAAACTCGTCCGCTATCTTGAATTACTGAATTTCGGTGGAAAATTCATAACATCCGACCCCGAAAACCCCCACATACTAATTTTGAAGAGAATCGGACACAGGTATCATCGGTGATCTTGTCATTTTGATTTCATGAATTTTGAAGAAAATTCATAATCACGACCCTGAAAACTCCACATACCAATTTGAATTGGGCCTAAACCTAAATCTTTTTCCGCCATCTTGGAGCGCCATTTTGTTATTTTCTATTAACAAAAATTCCATCAGACGCCATTTCAATTTCATAAATTTGGAATAGAATCGGACCATAATCACAAAACTCGTCCGCCATCTTAAAGCCGCCATTTTGTTTTTTCTCTAACAAAAGTTTCATAACGCATTGTCTCCGGAACTATAAACACCTGCCAAATTTCAGCTCAATCGGATGTCGGTAAGTGCTCCGAAAATGGATTACAAATTTTGAACCGGAAAGAATAACAGAATGACATACGAACGAAGCAAGTTGAATAAAAGCTTGTAAAAATCTAAAGATATGAGTTTTCAATCAAGAGTGAATTGAAATCGAACAAAAATCTTAATGAATTTCGCAATTTCAGTTCAACGTGGTCTCTTCAATTTCCCGATGAATATTTCTCTTCAATATTCAATTGAGAATGTTTGTATTTCAAAGGTTTTTTTGAACCATGGAAGATATATTGAGCGATGGAAGATGGTGACTGAAATTGTTTTTCCCCTCGCAGATGATTCCAGTTCTGATTTTATGAAAACCCTGTTCATATTTGCAAACAACTGAATTAATTCATTGATATTTTGTACAGGTAATGTAAACTCTTACGAAGTCAGTAAACAAAAATTAAATATAAAACCCTTTTTAAAAACAGTTTTATTCAATTCTGAAAATTGAATAAGCTTTGATGTGTGATGGTTATTCCGTGTCTAGATTCAAGAGCTTGTCGCGCAAAGTTTTCATTTCGAATACAGATGCGACAAGCTCTCGAATCTATAACTCACGGAATAACCTACGTCACACATCCAAAGCAATTATTTCGTACTTTTTAGGGTATTTGAATAAAAGCTTGTTTTTAAAAAGGTTTTTCTATTAATTTTTTCATTTTGTGCTTTTTAGTAAGTATCCCTAACACCCACATACCAATTTTGAATAGAATGGACATAATCCAGAAATCGTCGGACATCCTGAAACCGCTATTTTGATTTCATGAATTTCCTCAGAAAATTCATAATCTTCTACCCTGAAAACCCCCACATACCAATTTTGAATCGAATCTGACCATAAACACAAATCTCGTTCGCCTTTCTTGGAGCCGCCATTTTTTTTTTTAACAAATGCATAATGTATTGTCACGAGAACTATGAACACCTGCCAAATTTCACGTTAATCGGACAACTAGAAGTGGGTCAAATTTAACTTGCAAGATTTGATGACAAACATCGGACAGGTGAAAAACGAATAGAAGCTTGTAAGTAATGACATTTAATTTTGACACCACAAGTTCAATAGTTATTCAATCAACTAGTGTATTAATGGTGGTGATTAATGAGATATTTTATGTTGAGATCATTATTCGCCATTTTAATATACGAGTTCTTACAAAATGTTCCGTCGTCCGTTCCTGAGTCAACGTCAAATTTTCGATATCCATTTGCTCAGTAGCAAAACTTACAATATTTGATTTCAAAATACATAAATTTGACAGGCACAAGGTAATTTGATTTGACATTTGAATAATATTCGTGTATGTTTAGTTGCCTATACCACAATTACATTATGACCAACTCGACCATTTACAGGTTATTGATGGTCGATTTCGGTGTATGTTTGGTTGTATATATCACAATTATGCATTAAAAGATTAATTTTAAGGTTAATAGTGTTCATTACCGATCGATTTGTGTAGATTAAAGAGACTCGTTAATACGAGGTCGCCGGAAAGAACATGTAAATATAGTGCGCGGCTAAATTATGGAACAAATCTGATATTTCGAAGTAATGTACTTTTGACAGAAATCCTGAAAGAGGGTTTTCAAATGCCGATATTTGAATGTATATTCAAGAGGTCACTGGTTTTGACGTGGTGACGGTATTTTTAAATTGAAATAGATGTCTTGTGATACTCATGAAGGTCTTTCAATACTGCATTAAATGATAATAAATAATTTGATTTGTTTATACAGGGTGAACAAAAATTAATATTTTATTTCAGTAAGAGAATAACTTTATATCCAACAATTTTTGTTCACCCTGTATAAACAAATCAAATTATTTATTATCATTCAATGCAGTATTGAAAGACTTGTCAGATGATGTATCACAAGACATCTATTTGAATTTAAAAAAATTACCGATTACGTCACCACGTCAAAACCAGTGACATAACCTCTTCAGAATATACATTCAAAAATCATTGTACATTGCTTGCGAAATATCGAATTTGTTCCATAATTTAGCCGCTCACTGTATATATAATTACATTGAGTGACATATTAGTTGTGAGAAATTCATCAATACCTTCAAACATCATTCTCAGCAGAAATAATTCGATTCTATAAATTCGTAGAGTTTGGATTTTTTATTTGCGATGGTGATGAAGTTCCATTGCATGGTTGTTTATTAATCAAGTATTTTAAGTAATGGAAAGTATCCCACACACACATCATAGAAAGAAGAATATCCCAGGAAATGAAAAAGAGGAAGGAAACAACAAATATTTTC
Source organism: Gonioctena quinquepunctata (assembly GCA_018342105.1). Taxonomy (NCBI): domain Eukaryota; kingdom Metazoa; phylum Arthropoda; class Insecta; order Coleoptera; family Chrysomelidae; genus Gonioctena; species Gonioctena quinquepunctata. The sequence goes on along the minus strand of JAFIRS010003217.1, from coordinate 6,755 downwards.
GTGATAATCAGGAGATTACCGGAAAGAGGGATTTGAACAAATAAGCGTAGACAAAGGCAACATTCAATATTCCAGAGTTTACGGCCCTGTTCAACAACGTGAATTCAAAGAGTTAATCAACGGGATGTGAAGTTCCCAGTTCGGCATACATATTTGATATGTTTTGAATGTGAATTATTTAGAACATTATTCAATCGCGAAAGCGCATGTTTATTGTATCATTCACATTGTTTTCATATTATAAAGTGCCCTTCAAAAAGCTGGCATCATATGGGAAAAAATGTTATTCATTGTAGATTGTAGGGAGATCGATATGGCTCATCAGCTTCTCCGCATCCCAACCTATAGGGTATTTTGTACATTACCCTTCATCTATTCAATCGAGGGATTCCGGACTCCTTGAAGCGTACCAGTTCCTGGGAGCTAAGTTCCTGATGTCTGAGAGGTCCCTCGAGGAATTAAGCCTTTGCAGAACAGCGCTTGGCAGTCGCAAAGCAGGTGTTCTGCAGTTTCACTGAGTTCTGCAGTAACGGCAGAGTTCACTGTCTGATCTATCCATTTTTAAGGTGATACCTCAGAGGACAATGTCCAGTGAGCAGTCCCGTACCAGTTCCAAGTCTTTCTTGTCCAACTTGAAAAGCTGTTCAGCTTTTCTTTGGCGATGGGCCAGACGCTTTTTTGCTTGTTTTGCCCTGACCTCGTTTCAGTGGATTTAATTTGTTCAGCCGAAACTCTTCATTGATGTGGGCTTTGAAAAGACCACAAAAGGGTTCCGGGACAGAAAAATTGAGTGTTTGCGCCTTTACTTGGCGAAGTCGTCCTCTTTTCATTGCCTTTTATTTCCTTTGTGACCTGGCACCCACATCAGAGTAACCTGATTGTTCGTAGCCAGTTGGTTGGGAGAGTTTGCAGCCCCAAGTCAGCCTAAGACTCACAAGTGTGTGGACTTTAGAGCTATAGTGCTGTTTGGCTGTCTGATAGTATATGCCCCCCGAAGCCCTTTCAAGGCATTCTTTGCGAAAAATTTTTATAGCATGGGTTTCTGCCTGAAAAATTGTTGAGTTTTGCCAAGGGAGGGGGGCCAAAATTGGACCCGTTACTCCGACTTCAGCCATTCTGTCGATTTTGGAACCCGTCGATACCATACTGATGCATTCCGTTATAATTAAAACCCGTTTGTTGTGAATATATAGTAGTTGTTTTTAACCCCATAATTTCACTTTAAAATCGTGCCTACTGGCATAATATCTGATGGCTTGTACCGGATTCTGGAAAATTTTTTCCAGAATCTTCGGTGTCAATAACCCTTTAAGTTTAATGACTGGTGAGTCGAAGGCATTTTGCCCTTTCTCCATTACGGCATTGGCGGAAGTTGAGCATTCCCTATGCTGCAAGGGGCAGGAATACCCTTGTTCCCCCGACAGGCTAACCCCGCTGCATTTTCTGCAGCTTCATTTGCCGAGTGCTGTTTGGCCACCATACTAATGAGGATAGGTGAACATGGGTTTGATAATCGTTTGATAAACAGATATCATTTTCGGTTTAAACCCATGTTTTTAAAAAACTCTGCGGCAGGCCCAGGTTCCCTGTATTTGGAAAAAAATTTTTCAATATGACTGTTCCATGTTAGTCTGGTATTAGCCCTTTTGGGAAAAAAATAAACTTAGTTTCATTCGGGTTGGGGCTTTGTTCTTTCCAGCCTTTTGTGAACTTTTTCGGATTTCTTTAGTTCCTCCTTTGCACACCAGTTTGATTTTTTGGGGCTCTGCATGCGATTGATATTCCCCCCTCATTTTTCCCCCTAACGTGATGACCTTGTCACGCAACCCAGTCGTAATTCCAGATTCGTTTTTCCTATCAGATTATCCAGGTCAGTGACCACAGAAAGGCAAAAACCCCCCCCTTTTTGGGACAATTTTTTCCGCTATTCTGACCTTCCTCCAGAGCAGCTACAATGATTCTTTTTTTGGCTTCATGTCTCCATCGTCGTGATTTTTATATTCCTTTCCCAGCGATCTGATGATGGAGTCATGTGAGGTGTTATCGAATGCAATAGAGCAATTTCTTTGGTCAAGTATGTTTTTTTCATGTTTTAACTAACTTTATTGTTTCAAAAGCATTTTCTTGTTTTGGCTGCTTGAAAAAATCTGCCCAAAACAATTTCCCTCTTATATAACAGTCTAAATTTTCCCCCATTTTTCCAAGAAAAGGGGGAGACTGATGGGGGATAATACTTTGGTTGTCTGTGGACGTCCCCCCGTTTTTTGGGACCCCCTACTCAGCTTTCGGTATGTGACCGAAAAGAAACTGGCCTTGAACAGCCTTGACAAGGGGGGCTCTATTATTTCAAAGCCATTTTGTCATGGGGGGGAAATATTCCATCCTTTAGGTCGTTTTAAAAAAGGTTTAAACCTCAATGGCCCATTTATTTTTTTCATTGAATATTTTCCCCTAGGTTCCTGCTGGTTCTTTTGGGGTTTGGTGACAACCTTCAGCTGAGCCCTTTTTCAGTTCGTTTAAAACCTTGACCCAGAGAACTATGTCTGGTGAGAACACTTTTGCTTTTGTGTCGAACCACCGTTCGGCTTTTGATCAGCCCGTGCTGTTGGTATGTTCTTTAAAATAATTTTTGGGAGTCGGGGCTGGGGTAATTCCGTTTTTCATCTCACACATTTGCCCCCCCTTGTTCCCCTTTTGGGTTTTTTAGTTCCGGTGTACTGAAGAGGCTCTTAGTCTTCCGTGTTTGGCTAGCTCTTTTTTCCCCAAAGGGCAAGTCTCTATTGACTGTTTTTTTTTTTTTCTGGGCAGCTGATTTCATATGCTTTCATTATAGATTTTGGGGGGTTTTCTTTTTTTGGGGGGAATAATGGTTTTCCCCCAACCCCCCGGAATGCTCTTTTAAGCATACCAGTTGGGTTTGGGCCGGCTGGTTAAGGCAACCCCCCATGTGTTGTGCTTCGACCCTTTTTGTACCAGGCAGGTTTCACAGAAAGCCGTTTCCGGGCGCCAGGACCCCTCGAACATGTCACCCCGTCCCCCCCGACCCGCCGGAGAACGGTTCTTCCTAACGCTGTGGTTCCTGGTATTTCGTTGGGGAAATTTGTCGAACTAGCGGACCACAGGTGCCCGGGTCATTCCCTATCCAGCGGGGCAGGTGGAAGAAAAAACCCAAAACAGCCCATCTTTTCCCCACAGCCCGATTCTTCGGGTATGTGGCGGGGAATACAAGCAGCAAGCCATCAGCGGGGTAATGGCCAAAAGCAGCCAACCCCCCCGAGACCCGTTCCTGTTTTTCATGGCAAAGAATTTGAGGAACCGGGACCCTTTTTTCAAAGGGGACTTGGTAGTCGAAAAACAGGAGTTCCCAGCGGGTTCAGAAGTAATGGACCCCCCCCGGGGTCGATCTTAACATTTTTTTTTTGTTATATCTCGAGGACAATGTCCGGTGAGCAGTCCTTTTTCCAGGTAAAAATCTTCTTGTCCAACTCGAAAAGGGGTTTTTTCCGTTCTTTGGCGATAAGGTAAGAAGCTTTTCGCTTGTTTCGTCCTAGAACCTCATTCCAGTGGGTTCTGAATTGGTCAGCGCCAAAACTCTTCCGAGAAAACCAAGAAGGGCTCCGGAAATTGGCAAGGCTATCTGCTTCCTCATTGCCTTTTTTTCCCCCTTTAAAACCTCATACATCAAAGGCCCTGATTGTTCGAGCCGTTCCTCGGGGAATTTGCAGTAAAAGTCCGCCCGGTGGTAGGGGTTTTTCCCCCCGGGGGCCCCCAAACCCCGGCATTTTTTGGGGGAAAATTTCTCATGGATTTCTGACGTTTGTTTGAAGGTTGTAGAGATGGGAAATTTTATTATTGTCCGTTCGTCGTAAAATTTTTTTCAAATCCATCGAGAGAGGTTTAAAAAAGGTTTTTTCCGACTTTCAATCTTTATCTGCAATCGTCTTCGGTGAATCCCAAGTTTAGGTGCTCTTACCTATTTATATTCTGTTGGGCAGGGGGGTGTAATTCTAAATGTCCTTCCTGGGAAATAAGTCCCTATTCTTATTTTATTTATGTTTTTATATCCAAAATTCTTTTTAATGTGAATTACATAACCGCATTTTTTTTAAGAAACAGGCCAATTACACCCAATATTCTGTGGGGAAATTTTTTTAAAAATCGTGGGGCCAATTCATCTCCACGCTCTACGATGAGATGTCAAAAAAATTCTAAAAAAATATAATTTTCGTAAAGGGCGCTGTAATCCCAGGGGAACAGATAAAAGGTTATTTCCGATGGTCTTTGGGATGTAAAAAGAAAACCCCGGGGGAGGAAAAAAGAACGATGGGGAACAATTACATTGCTACATGACGCCGTAGTTGTATTGATTGTTGGAGATGGGGAAAGGGGTTTTTATAAAATGGAAAATCTAACCAATAGGGGGAGATGTTCTACCTAACAATGTAAACAAAACACCCCTTGATATTTTTTTTTTTGGGGAAAATAAACAACTACACGTTTATAATAATTATAGAAAAAAGGGGGGGGGGGGGGAAACACTTTTGAAATGAAGAAATCTGTTTTTTTTTTACAAAATACATTCATTAATGTATATGAACCGCCAATAAACTGTTTTTTTTTATATGGTTTAGGTTGTTGTTTTTTGCCAAATAATTACCCATTTTTTTTAATAATTTTTGGGGGGTGGTGTAAATCCCCCTTAATAATAATTAATGATTCTAGAGTAACCCCCCTTCTTTTGCAATAAATCCCCAATTTTTTATACAACCCTGCTAGCACCATTTTCGTAGAACGTTCATAAAGGAGAATAATTAAAATGCCATCAAAAATCCCCAAAAAACCCCCCGGGCAGCAGGTTGGTTTTGGCAAAATTTTTTTTTTAAAAGGGCATGCCACCACCCATATTTCCCTTTTAGATTGTTCATGAAGGAGGCTAATGTATGATTACATCAACACAAAAAAAATTTTTGAGGTGGGGTCGGGTTTGGGGCCCCCCAATATTTTATTGATTTCCCCCACCACCATTTTTGTCAGATTGTTCATGAAGGGGCTAAATGATTACATCAACACAAAAAAAATTACGAGCCCTCGGGGCAGGTTGGGGCCCCAAAAATATTTTTTTTTTGGGTTTCCCCACCACCATATTTTGTCAGAGATTTCCCTGAATGATGAAGGTTTCAAGAAAAAAATTACCAGCGTCGGGAGGGGGTCCTCGAAATATTTTCATTAATGGTCCGCCACTATTTCGTAAGAGCATTCTGATGAAGAAAGGGGGGAAACCATCAAAAAAAAAAAATTTGAGGCGGGGGGGGGGTAGCCTCAGAAAAATTTTTTTTTGAAGATCCTGCGACCACCATATTTTGCCCAGCATTCATAATGAAGAATAATAGAGGATTCCATCCAAAAGGCATTATCGAGCGTCGGGGGGGGGGTTTGGGAGCAGCAATTTTTTTTATTGAAGGTCCTGCCCCCACCATATTTCGTGGGGGCATTCACGATAAAGGGGAAATTTTAACCCCCTAAAAAAAAAAATTACCGAGGGGGGAGGGGTTCCCCCAGCAAATTTTTTTTGAAGGTCCTCATCACCATATTTCGTCAGTTTTTTGCAGGAGGCTAATGCATGAATCATCAACAAAAAAAAATAAACGAACGTGGGGGGCCCATTGGCCCCCAGCAATATTTTCATTGGGTTCCTGCTAACCAAATTTTTTAACCCTTTTGATTGGGAAAAATGGGGGATTCCAACAAGAGAAAAAAAGAGCGGTCGGGGCGGTTTTTTAGCAATTTTTTTATAAAGGTCCTGCCACCACCATATTTCGCCAGAGTTTTTTGAAGGAGGCAAAAAACGATAACAGAAAAAAATTACTACCCGGGGGGGTATGGGGTCGGTGAAGAATAATGGAGGATTCCATGGGGAAAAAAATTTTTCCCAGGTCGGGGGGTTTTTTGGCATCAGAAATTTTTTTATTGATTTCCCCGTCACCACCATTTTTTTTTAGAGCATTCATGATGAAGAATAATGCAGGGTTCCATCTGCAACAACAAAAAATTACCGATTGCAGGGAGGGTTGCCGCCGCCGCCATCCTTTTTTTTTTTCAGTTGATGGAATCGCATGCCCCCCTTTATGATTGGGTACGGAATATTCGGGGGGCAAGATCTTAAAAGAAAAAATGTGAGGCCAACCCGCCCCCCAAACCCCAAAAATTTTTCATGTTGATGTAATCGGGGGAAATTTTCCCAACCCTGACCAAATATGGTGGTGGTAGGATCTTTAATCAAAATATTGCGGCTTTCGCCCCGGGTCTCAATAATTTGATAACATCGCTCATTGTTCTCCTCAAGAACGTTCCGGGCAAAAAATTTTTTGGTTGCAAGTGTCTAATGAAAATTTTGGCTCCAAACCGCCCCCCACGCTTGGTAATTTGGATTTCTTAATGACATTTTCAATTATTCTCCTTTATGAACGTTCCGACAGAATATTAGCAGGGTTTCGTATAAAAAAAAATTGCTGGATTTTTGCAAAGAACCGGGGGGTGTAATAGTTTCCCAAAAAAGTAGGTATGGATGTATTAGTCTTTTTTTTAATAATAATATTTCAAAACTAAATGTTTTTTTTATTTTGAATAAATTTAGAAAATTTTTAAAAATAAATCTTGCAGGGTGATCCTGGTTCTATTTAAAATTGCAGTGCCGAGTTCGTGAGCGAACCGCCAAAGTTTTTTTGAATTTTTTTAAAAAGGGGGGAAAATTCAAA